>CM071610.1:27682782-27699443 GCA_036365135.1 Miichthys miiuy | reverse complement strand
ACAGAAGAGCTCAGCTGTTTTGGGCAGGGTCAGAATAAGTTGTGTTATTAATCAAGGTTGAAAGTTAACAGGGGGCCCAAACTAAGTCAACACAGATAAATTCAAGAATGTTTCAATTAAGGAAGCAAGTGAAGGTAAAAATGTCACAGAGTTAAGGCTGCTGATCACATCTAGATAGAACCTGAGCAGTGGATAACAAATATTTAGTGTTCTGTCCGCTTGTGAGTTTGTTTGAAGAGTTGAAGACATCGAGTAGATGACATTTTTGCCCTCATCACCTTACTTCACCCAGGTTAACAGTTGAGGTACTAACTAACAACTGACTGAACCAGTTCGTTTATATATAGAAACCTTTTTGCTCTGTCTGGCTGCACATTTCTGACCAAAATAATAATTTTAGGGACAACATATATTTACAGCACTTTCATATTTAAATAAACAGAGTCCTGCTTTTTCATGTTTCATTCCTGCTCTTGTGCAGATCTCTGCATCAAAATAAGACTGGTCGGTATTCACAATGCATCTCCTGGAAGTAAAATATATAAAACATTTACCATTTTGCCCATAGTCGAATCAACAGAGCACTGCTTTGACTTACACGGGATCAATGTGGTGACGCACTGCACAGCAACATTAGCAATGTTATTCTTCTTGGCCTTTGTGCATTCATCGTACTGCAGTTTGTGGTATTTTTTCAGGTTTCCAGTTGTGTTATTCTGCAGCACAGACACAAGTCCTACACACTCTTTGCATATGATTTGATCTCGTTTAAAATCACTTTAAAACACTTCATTCCAAACAACAGATGACGATCTGTTTTGAGGGAGTGGCTCTCCACCTTCTACTCCACACATTTGATTTTTGCCACTCTGCTCTCTGTTTTTTTTTTTATTATACTTCTACTCTGCTGCCACAGCATCCAGGAAATCTTTGCAAGATGTATGCGCAGCGGCTTAAGAGCTCCCTAAAAGTGAAGCTAAAACATCTCAATCACCCCTGAGGAGGAAGTGCTTGATTTGATATGCAGAAGAGTTTTGAATGAGCATAAATATCACAGTCGATCATGGTTATTTAATTGTGGGAAGCCAAAATTGTGATCACATCACACTTTTTTCAAGTATATTTGTCCAATTTTAAACTCTGCTTCCCTTTCCCTCAGTGTTTAACTATATTTCATGTGTTGTGTATTTGTAGACTCACTACTCTGTGGCAGAGACAGCAGTATGTCAGTCAGTGTCCCAACTGGAGTCTCTTCAGGCTGTGGTGGAGTGTCAACAACCGGAAGCTGACCTGTACAGGTAATTTGCACACGCGTGTACACACACGTTCAGGATGAGAGCACGGAAGTCACGTACAATAAACTGTGTATAAACGCGTATTACAACATTAGAAATTATAATGTAATCCTCATGTAGGAAGTTTTTCTTGTTTATTATATTCATTTTTATGTTTAACTGTAACTCTCTAAGAACCCCTTGAACCTCCAGAGCCCACTTTGAAAACCACCATGATTTATACATGGTAGAAATGCACTGCCAGAGATGTGTTATTAAATGTGTGATGGGGCGAGATGACTTCATCACCTCTTCAACAACCCATGTTCCTCTTGTCGGTCTCAGCTGGCTACTTCAGGATCGATCAGTGTATTTTTAGATCGGGCGGTTTGTTTTCAGTGACATTTCTCTCCTCCCCTCTCTTGGTCGCTGTCGCTGTCTATTAACGCTCACTCACTTTAAATACACTTCACTAACCCAGCTGTTGTCAACTTTCTGCAGTAATATGATTTCTTCCGTGTGATATTAACCAGAAACCTGGTTTACTTAATCGAGTCGACAAATTAAAATAAACCTTGTTAACATTCTGCTGGAGGAAATGACTTTTTACACTTGAGCAGGTTTGCATATGGGGTTGGTACATGTGTGTACGTGTGTATGTGTGTACATGTGTGACAAACACTAGGGAAAGTAACACTGTGGCAGCAGTGGAGCAGGATGAAAGGGAAGACCTGTATATGCCAGGACAATTTTTCCCAAATAAGTTAATTGAAAATCCAACTGAAGCTTCAATTGATAGGTCTAAGTATGTCAGTTTCCTCTGCTAAGAAAAGCTGTGAAACATTTACACACAATCAGTTAAAGAAAAAGCTGTTAACCTCAGAGTCTATTTTCTGTGTTCAGTATGTCAAGGAAACCTGTGCAGACTGCAGAGCATTCATATAATGAATAACAATGGCCTGATTTCCTGTGTGCATGTGAGTGTCTTTTCTGTCTATCAGACCACTCAACTAAAATGAGTTTGGTGTTTTCCAGGTTTGTCGGTCGGATTACGGTGACTCAGCACGGAGAGGAGATAGTCAGGTGAGACCAGATTTATCCAGCTGCTCTGACTAATAATTAAATCGATAATCATTTGTGTGCCAGCCAAGACATTGCTGAACAGACATCCCCAGTATGGCCAAGGGTACGCCATCAGACAAATACAATGGGACATTAGCTGAGGGTGAAACATGAAAGCATGTTGGTGTGAGTAATTGTTCATGCAGTGCTTAGGGTTTTAGCAGAGAAAATGTTGCTATGACTGAGCACTGGTCCAAAGAGACTAAACTGTTTCAGATATTTAATCACCAGAGGGCTGCTATGTGCAGCTAAATGCAATTACATATACAGAAGATGTATGAGCCTCATAGACTGCTGTTGAGCAAGGTCCTACTGTCTTGTTTCTATCAATATCCTATAGCCACATCCATCTTTCTCTGTATTTATGTTGTTTTTGTTTGCTCATGTCAGACCGCTGGGGCCAGAGAATTTGCTGCTACGAGGAGCCAGGTTGAAAAATACCAAAGAGATTTTTGGTGAGTCTGTATAATTCAAAATAAAAGGTCCTGAAAAAAAATAGATCTCCACATGAAAGGAAAGCACCTTAGGGGGTAAATGGTTTCTTAAATGGGAAGTTTCAGTTGAACTGAGAGAGAGAGAAAGAAATTATAGCTGCTTAGGAACAGGTTGCTTCTGAAGTGCTTCCTGTGGATATTGAAAGCATGACAGAGAGGTGACAGAGCCACGTCACAGCTATGACACAAACAAGCCAAGCTGAGGGGACATTGTGGTTAGCACAAGCCACTCATTATCATATCGCTGAAGTCTGATTATGGTATAAGAAAGGTGGCGTCAGCGATTCTAATCCAATACACTTTTTGTCAAATTCAGCAAATATGCAAACATGCTGTCTGTGTTTGATGTTTCTATACAGCCCTGGGACTGTAAATGGGAAACAAACAGTGGTTTGGACTGAGCCAGACAACAATATTTCAGCCATGATTTGTGTGTCATGTAACGTTAAATTACTTGCCCACAGACATTCAGCATACTTTTGCCAAGATACGCTGTTGCTGTGATGTTGGCTGTCACAGCAGGAGACTTGAGTATCACTCTTACATAGTCTCTGCATGTTAGCTTCGCAGCTGCAACTGTAGCAAAACATAATCTAGATAGATGTTAGTTACATTACTTGCTGTGACCTAAAACAACAGCGATACCTTGCCATTGTTAATTCTTCAGTGACTGTAGATTTATAGAAACAATCTAAAGTCTTGTTAGCTTTTACTCTGTTGTGTTTTGGATGCTGTTTGTGTGCTTGCATGTGGTTTGTTTGATGCCATTTTATATTATGTTTGAATGTCTGAAAAATCTTTCTCCAGAATTGCATAGCCCACCTTTTAAAGGCGTAAAAAGCTTTCATAGCATTGCCCTAATGCTTCGCTGGTCATACTGTTGTAATGTTTGCCATGGGGAGCCAATGATCTTGCATGAAAACATGGAAAATTTCATAATGTTCCATGAATTCATCTAGAAATCCATCGGTAGTCTAATGGTCTGTTTTCCAACCAGCCTGGTTGTGTAATACTTTAACCAACTGTGCTGTTGCAGGTGTTGCAGTTTACAGGGATGGAGTCCAAGATGGCCCTCAATTATAAGTGCAAGTCCCAGAAACGCTCTGCAGTGGAGAAGTGAGCACTTTCTGTTGTCTCTCAGAGGAAGCGAAATATTGCTGTTTCAGGATATGCTTAGTTTAACATTCAACTTTGAAATATTTCCCTGTGTCAGGTCCATGAATACCTTCCTAATCATCTACCTGGGCATCTTGCTGTTCGAGGCCATCCTCAGCACCATCCTGAAGTACGCCTGGCAGGCTGAGGACAAATGGGACGAGCCTTTTTACAACCAAAAGACTGAACAAGAGAGAAACAGCAGTCCGGTCAGTCTGCTTCACATTAAGTGGTAGAAGAATGCATTCTTATTGATTTAATTTAGTAAGTAGTGCAGGCTATCAGCCCCGGAGATAAGATGAAGACGATTCCTCATCCCTCCACATCATCTCCTCACCAAATACTAACGGTCATTTTCTCTGTACTGCAGATATAAATTAATAGAGAGAATTAATGAAGATATAAAAATGAACATGTACACAAATACACGCAGAGAGTCCTAGCAGGGTGATTGTTGGGCAGTTTTAGTGTCTCTAGCTTTTTGTGGCAAGACATAAAAGAGGAAGTGCCTTTCACAGGGCCAGTCTGCTGGTCTATCAGCATACCTGCCAACACTAATCAGCCACAGTGATCAGTAGCCTCCATGGATTGTGACAGAGGGGGAAAAAGTCATACATTCACTTCCCATCCCCGGTGATCGAGAGATGAATACCAGCAACAGATGAACGGCTGGGTTTTTAGATTTAGTCTTAACAGGTGCTCCAGAAACCTGCTGGCCCTGTTACAGCTTATATCCTCTTCCAATGTCTCTTTATCTCCTCACTTCAAGGAATCTACCAATCCTTCAAAAGTGTGAAGGTTTAAAGCCTAAAGATTATAATATTGAAGTCCAAAAAAAGCTTGTATTTGTAATATTTCATGACAGCTTAGTGTGTTTTGTTGCATGTTCCGTCTTCTCCTAGACATCAGAAAATTTTATTAGTTTATTTCTTCTTCTTTTTTTTTTTTTTAGCTAGTTCAAGTTCAGTTCCAGGTCTAGCATGTCATAAACTTGGCTTTTACACTCTATCTCTTAGTGTGCCGTTCTCCCTCACTCACCTTTCCTGTCACATAAAGTAATTAACTCTGTAATGGGAATGAATTACCCTGCCTGCTATGATTTAGAAGGACCAGCGCTGAAGCACCATCACTCAGTGTGTGGCTTAGATGTACGTTAAACAAATTTATTTTGCAATCTTAATCTTTACTTCCACTTCCACTAAACTAAAAAGAATAACTTTCAGATTGACACTCATATTCATCTAATTAATTTGGATATTTCAAAAGTTGATCTGAAATTTAGATGACAAAATTTGAGGCATTTTTAATTAAATTCAAACAGATTAAATTAAACTCATTTTGTTTTGTTTTTACTTTTCTTAGTTTCCTTTTTTTATTCATCATCATTGTGTTTTCTATCCTTTCTCCCACTCTCCATCTCACACTTTTTATTTGTTACCCTGAAGTTAAGCTGACGTTGGTTTACCTTCCTAGTTTGTTCCATTACTCGCTCTCTCCTCATTGTTTGTTTATTATTTGTTGATTTGGATTCCTCTTGTGTCTCATTCTGATAAAATGTACTCTCATTTTCTTTAGATCTTGAAGTTCATCTCCGACTTCTTGGCATTTCTGGTTCTCTATAACTTCATCATCCCCATCTCGCTCTACGTTACTGTGGAGATGCAGAAGTTCCTGGGCTCCTTTTTCATTGGCTGGGATTTGGACCTTTATCATGAGGAGAGCGACCAGAAAGCTCAGGTCAACACCTCTGACCTCAATGAGGAGCTGGGGCAGGTATGGATTAGAAGTAGAAGAACACAGGCAAATAGCAAAGGAAGAGGAAAGATAAAGATACATGCAGTACCAGTCAAAATAATTGGACAAACCTTCTCATTCAATGTGTTTTCTTTATTTTTACTACTACTACTGCTACTTTCTACATTGTAGATTAACACTGAAGACATTACTATAACTGACTATATATACTATATATGTGTGTATATATATATATATATATATATATATATATATATATATATATATATATATATATATATATATATATATATGTATATGTATATATATATATATGTGTATATATATATATATATATATATATATATGTGTATATATATGTATATGTGTATATATATGTATATGTGTATATATATATATATATGTATATATATGTATATCTGATGCAGCACTCATAGCCCTTACATAGCCCAGAGGTGTGCTTTGGGTCATTGTCCCATTGCAAAACAAATGATGGAATGGCTTGCTGCTGCAAAATGCTATGGTAGCAATTCTGGACTTGAATTTTGAATAAATCGACAGCTGTGTCACCTACAAAACACCCCAACACCATCACATCCCTTCCTCCTTGCTTTGCGGTGGGAACCACACATGCAGATACCATCCATTCACCTTCTCTCTGTCTTGCAAAGACATTGTCGCTGGAACCAAAGAACTCACATTTTACCCATCAGACCAGAGTGCAGATTTCCACTGGTCTAGTTGTTTTGTAACAGGACAACACTGAAATAATACAGAAAAAACATTGAATGAGGATGTGTGTCCAAACTTTCGACCTGCATTGTACATATAAATACACTAAACACATTTCTGTTAATCTGAATAGAGTTTTACACTCAGGTCTTATGTAGAACTTAATAGGATTCTTTTAATAGGGACTTGAACTCTGCTTCACCTTTAGTGAAGTTAAGTGTGCGTGTGTGTGTTTCTGTTTCCTAGGTTGAGTACGTGTTCACAGATAAGACGGGTACGCTAACAGAAAATGAGATGCAGTTCCGTGAGTGTTCAATTAACGGAACCAAGTACCGGGAAGTTAATGGCAAACTGGTACCAGAGGGAATGACTGACGATTCTCCAGATGGTTCTACGCCTCACCTGGTAACTCACGAATGCACTACATTCATTTTCTTTTGGCAGGCACATACTGTACATATGCACTGTTCTCACTGCTGCCTTCAAACAAGCACAACAATAACATATGAACGAATTAACCTCAGATGTCAGGGATGGCTTTTTGCCCTCAGCTATTTATGTAATTAGCTATAGAGAATTGGACAAATGCATTCATGCTACTACAAAGTAGAACTATAAAATGCTGGAAATGTTTATTGTTGTAAACATCACATGCACAAAATGTATAAACATACAGTATGTGAATTATAATTGTACTCAAATGAACCTCTGCTACAACAAGAGATTGTGCAAACAAAGTGAATCTTATCCCATGTGACTGTATAGAATAAGAATTGATGGTGTGTCCTCCTCTCTCATGCTTCCCTCTTGTCTCTCCATCCAGATTGGTGAAGAGTTGTTATTTCTCAAGGCGGTGTCATTGTGTCACACGGTTCAGATCAGCTACGACCAGCCAGACTGCATAGTTGGGGGAGGAGACCCATTCTCCCATGCAAACGGTTTCTCCTCCAATCACATGGAATACTACGCCTCTTCACCGGATGAGAAAGCTTTAGTAGAGGCAGCAAAGAGGTAAAGTCCTTCAAGACACTTCTGTAAATATTAGGCATAGGTTGGAGAATCAGCTAAGCAGTATAAACCTTTTTTGATAAATGCTGCACATAATTAGAAGCAGTTGTACTCTGTGACCAGTTGAAAACACAGAAACTTATCTGCAGCTATATTCTTTTTGCTGGTGGTACTTGTATATTGTACTGGAGTTCATCCACAGTTAATTTCTGGATTGTGTCTGCACTACCTTGTAGGGGTAGCACATGTGGGAGAATTACAGACCTGAATCTGTCTCTTTATCCAGCAGTGATGGTCAAGTGAAATTTCAATGGAACCTATAATTGAGGAGGACTCTTATCTTCATGCGTATTGTTGGGTTATCCAGTATTTGCATAAGAGCTTGTGGTTTCACCAGATTGCACGTGTCAGGAAGTGTCTTTCCTTTGTCTGTATTGGAGCCATATGATTCACAATAGCAGAAATTATGATTTTAATAACTTTCACGACTTTCATTTTTGCTAAAACAAGAATCCAGGAGATGATGTGACATTTAGTGAGGTTTTTTTTTTTTTTTTTTTTACTTCTGGAGAACAAGATTTGTATCACAGAGCATCTCCGCAGCACTACAGTGCTCTTATAATGCAGAAAACAGCAGCTTCTGAGATTTGGACATTGCACTTGGCCATATTGTGATTTAAGTAATATTTAGTCTGTATGGGGGCCACAGGATTGCAAGAAAACAAAACTTTTAATAGCCATTTGTGATTTTCAGAGTCTGTTCAGGTTTTTGTTTAGCCAAAAAGCACTGATCATAAAATATATTTCCATTTCTTGACATGTTGAGGTTTTTTTAATGTAAATTATGGCTGTTGACATGATGTTAAATTCTTCTTGTTGCACTGCATGTGCCAGCTGCTAAGGGACACTGAAATACTTTTAGAGGATGGACTGTAGGCCAAACACAAAGTGGAACTTTTTCTTACTTACTCACTTGTTCCTTTCATTGTGACAGAAATATAGTGTAGGCAACAATTTAATGCTCAGGCGGTATAAACCCTCAAGCAGGTATGTGTGGAAAAATGGCTCAAAAGAGGGAAAAAAAGATTAATATATAATGACCAGATTCTACTATACTGGTTTGATAAAGGGTAGCTGAAGACGCTGAAGCTATAAAACTCCTCCTGTTCTACTAGAAAACAATGGTTGGTACACATGTGTCTGTGGAGCACTTGCCTAAATTGTCAGACTGTCAGACTTCACAAAACTTTGAGGATTCATGATGCATGAAGTCAGTGATCCTGGTCAATGTCGCTTTCAGGCCATCAAATTATAATATATGGAGCAGTGAGACGCTGCATCCATGACTCAATGCCTCCATGCTCCTTTGAGCTGCTAATGATGTATCTGTGTTGATTTAAACCGAAAGGAGACGCATTTGTAACCATCAATCGTAGCTATGACTCTCAGTTAATGTTATAATTCCATCTAAAGACAGAACTTTAACCTAAACTCTCAACTAGCATTGACCGCAGAGAGGTGGTGTATCTAAAGATAGTTGTATTTCTTACTGAATTGTGACACCACTGGTCAGATTACACAAAACATATGTCCGCGTGTTTAAAAAATGACTAATTTGCTTGGTATGATACAGTGGTTTCAGTGGTGAATATGAATCATTCCCTCACAGTATCTCTGGTCCACAGCTGCTTTATACTGTATGAAAAGCTTCTCCCACATTTAATTAAATCCCAGCAACTGAAGGCAGCTTGACAAGTATGCCCACAAATCCGCAACCTCTGATTTGAGAAGTGCCATGCCAGAGCACAGTGGCATCATGCACGGCCGTCCACTGTGTTTACCTTTTATGAAATCGCATGCAAATGACACCAAGCTGCTACACGATTACCAACCACACATCCACATGGATCAGACGGTTCCGTTATAACTCGGCACTCTGTTGTGTATATTTCATGTTTTATTCTTGAAATACATAACACTGAAAACGTTGATCTACATTCCACCTCAGCCAGACATTTTGCACTTTCCACATACTTGCAGCAACATAGCAGGTGTGCTTTGGAACGCCTACACAGTCTGTGCACCCAAGATGTACCGCTTTCGCGTCATTGTGCTTGCCCAATTAAAATAGTGCCCTGAATGGCCTGAGGGAGAGCTATAGCTAAAAGTTACATTTCTTATCTTTTAACAGACCAATTACGTTCCAAACTTTCCAAACTCTAAATTGGATTTTCACCCAGTGTTTTAAAGGTAAAAAAAAATGTCAATAATTCTAGCTTGAGCTGCTGTCTGTTTTCCTCAGGATCGGAGTGGCCTTCACGTGCAGCAGTGGAGATATCATGGAGATCAAAACATTTGGCAAATCAGAGAGGTACGTCTAACCCTGTGCATTTCTCAGGCAAATAACGAATGGTTATTTGAGCTTCCTGTGAAAAGTAGGTGGTCAGTCTGTGAGTTCAGAGTAAGTTAACGAGAGCGTCTCTCTTTGCTCTGTCAGGTATAAACTGCTCCATGTGTTAGAGTTTGATGCCGACCGCAGGAGGATGAGCGTCATACTGCAGACTCCCTCAGGTAACTCCACCTTGAACTGTGCAGTATATTTAGCATTATTGACCAAATTGTGACTGCAGCAGCGAACAATAAAACTTTGACAAAAGACAAATTTATCAGATTGTCAAACAGAAGACTGGAGATCAGAAAAAGAAAGGAAAATTCTAGATAAATCAATAAATAAATGCAATTAAATTGGTTGGAGAGAGTGAGGATAAATACTGTATGTTGAGTTAATCTATACAAATGTCTTCTATGTCGTCTTCTTGCTGTCTCGACTATCAAGGAGGCACAGTGCTGTTCACCAAGGGTGCAGAGTCGTCCATCTTGCCTTTTGCTACCGGTGGTGAAATAGAAAAGACGAGACTGCACGTTGACGAATTCGCCTTGGTGAGATTTTGTGTTTTTTGTTGTTTGTTTTTTGAAAGTCTTGACTCATTATGTTGTCCAGAAGCTTGCACTATAACTGCTATAACGTCTGTTCAGTGGGGAGTGGTTAGCTGGAGTCACAGGAGTTCTGCTGATATGTTCCCTACAGTTGATCAACAGCACATATATTATTGCACTTTTGCACAGACTATTTTGTGGTGTGTCTGAGTTGAGACTGTCTGTGTTCATCTTTTCCCCATGCAAAGGACCCATCCTTGCTTATCCTTCGAGACACATTGATTAAACTTAATATACCACGCTGCCTCTTTAGAGAATCTCTTCACAGAAAGGTTCCTCTTCAATATTATAATGAAACCTGACTCTGACATGCCTCTTGGTGCATATGTTCACAACTGTGGTGCGTAGACCTGGCATTTCCCAGTGTTCTAGTGATTACTTTTGGCTCCATCAGTCTCTGTTCCCGTTAGACTATAAATTCTTAGCCGCAACAGCCACATGTGTACACACACACACACACACACAAAATGCACGCATCCAGCCCCCACTTCATGTTATCAGACGCCAGTACCCAGGAGTCAGTGCTCTGGATTGGGTTGATTTGTGGTCGTCTGCCCCTCAGGCTGGTTACGTGATTTAAAGCCGAGCTTTAATAATTTGTTTTTCTGCTCTTTCTCTCTCTGCTTCTGTTCATCTTCTTTTCCTTCTCTTATCCAAGTATTTGTAACTTTTGCTATGCACCGATTCACCAAAGCAGATTCCTTGTATGTGAAAACCTGCCTGGCACTAAACCCGACTCTGATTGTAATTCTGCATTTTTTTTCTCTACCCTCCTCTTTCTCCCACTGTAGAAAGGTTTGCGGACATTGGTGGTAGCATGTCGCCACTTCAGCCCGGAGGAGTACATCGATGTGGACAGGCGTCTGAATGCTGCCCGAACCGCGCTGCAGCAGAGGGAGGAGAGACTGCAGGAGGCCTTCAGCTACATCGAAAGAGACCTGCAGCTGCTGGGGCGACGGGGTTGAGGACAAGTATGGAGACTAACAAATACATTTAAATATATTGCCGTTGTCCTTCCTGAAAACCAATCCTCATATCCTCGTGTCTATGTCAGTATATCAGCACATTTCATACAGAAGGCAGTACAATGCAGTGTTGGCTGAGTTACCCTTTTTACCCTCTTTTTTCACTTTCCAACAGTGTGAGGGAGTACAGTACGGCTACTGGCATTAAATTAAAGACAGTGGATGGTATATGTGATTGAAGCCACTTCAGCTTCCCACTGCAATAATATTCAACATACATTATGATCAAATTATGTAACACATGGTCTTTTATCGTGTTCTGCCTCTGGCAGTGACTAGATAACATATAGTTACTGTTTGGATAAAACATATGTTTCATCTCCGCACGGTTAGTTTTAACAACAGTGTATATAATGTGGTACCAGATTGACTTTCTATACCCTCATATGCATTTTTAGCCACGCTAGCATCATGGCTGTATGGATGGGATTGACCACCGCTTTGGTCCAGCCTGAAATATCAACGATAGGATGGATAGTCATGAAATTTGCTATATTCATGGTCCCCATAGGGTTAGCCTGCTGACTACTACTGTGATCTCTTGACTTTTCCATTAAAGTCACCAGCAGGTTGATTGTTTTGTGCTTTTAGTGAAAGGTTTGATTGATTGTTGTGAAATTTAATTCACATAGTCATGTTCCCCAGAAGATGATTCTTAATGACTTTTCATCTAAAGCCATCATCAGTTCAGAATGATCCAGTACTTTGGTTCATGACCAAACCTGCAAAACTAATGACATTCCCATCAGCCTCAGCTATACTTAATGTTAGTGCTAATTAGCAAAAACATCACATACGTTAGCATTGTGCCTAGGAATAGCCTTGAAGAGCCATTAGCACAGAGCAATTAGCTTGGCCACAGATTCTTAGTCTTGTGAAATGTTTTGTTACTAGAAAATTTACAAACAGCAAACAGCTTTCTGACCAGGATGGGAGTCAGTGGGAGCTAGAGAAATAAAGATTATTACGTTACAGAAGATGTGCGTCAGATATGTGAGTTAAAAAGGGGTAGACTGTAAGAAACACGTGACCAGAAACAGACACAAACGCAGTGTGTGGGGAAATGTCACACAATGTAGAGTCAGCAGAAAGATAAGAGATGTCACCTAAATGAGCCTCTCTGGAAATAAATGTTAATATGTGTTTGCATCAACTCACCATCTGCTCCTTGCATAAGTCCTCATTTCTCCCATTCCGTTCATCTCTCCGCTCTCTCTTCCTCTAATGCTCGGTCTCTGTATCTGGAATGAATATTCCTCCTCAGGCACACATGGTCACAATCACAGGATCTCCTCCATAATGGAAGACAAGACTAAAATATAAAACTTTCCTCTGTTTTGAGTCAACGTTGATAGGCATGGAATATTAAATCATATTCATTGCATATTAACCTCTTTAGGAATATTAACTGTGGTCGGAAATTGGATAAGTGTTCTAAAATAAATCAGTACTGTTCAGTTTTCACCCTCCTCTCATCAGACATGGATAACATGAAGGTAACTGTGAGCGCTAAGAGCCTTTAGTTACATGTGTTGCCCCTTAATGCCACTGGGCACGCTTGTGAAGTGTTCTGACAGCACTGCAGCTGCCTGAGCATCACGCATTCATTCTAGACAATGTGTGTGATTCAACCAGAAGTGCCACAGCGTGTTTCAGAAGTGTCCCATAAGTAGCTCTCGCCTCCGCTCCACAGAGAATACGCAGCTGGTTTCTACAGATGAAGTCAGACACAGAAACAGCATAGAGAATTTATCTGATCATAAAAACAACAACCAACCAACCAAACCAAAGAAAAATACCAAAATCTGAGCAAGTTATCGATGTCTGGCAGTTAAAACGCTCTGCTTCTGAAATGTTCTGGTGGGTTATGAATCAAAACAGCCTCGCAACTGCAGCATCACAGAGCCATGGCTGGTGGGGTTACTGTTAAAGCGGACTGTTAAAACTACCACTACCTATTTGTCCAATCATAATATCCACTTGAATTTACCAGCATGATAAAATGAGCTTTAAGAAATGTTAGTGCCAAAAGCTGGACACTATAGTTTATTAGCAAGCCTCTAGGGCTTCATCACTATGCACCCACAGCACTCATTTCTTACCTGGGAATTGACCTGATGTAGTTAGATATAGAAATCACTGAAAGCTTTGCATATACAGTACATATCCTTTCTCTCCATTGTCTCTCTCAGACTCCAGGACAAAGTCCAGGAGACCATTGAGGCTCTGCGACTGGCAGGGATCAAAGTATGGGTGCTAACGGAGACAAACATGAGACGGCGGTCAGCGCCAGCCTGTCCTGTGGCCACTTCCACAGAACCATGAACATCCTGGAGCTTCTGCAACAACGCTCTGATAATGAGTGTGCTGAGCAGCTCCGCATACTGGCTAGGAGGTGAGTCTACTTTAGACTAGTCTTAAAATGCACGTTGAAGCCTTGTATCCTGACAACTCGATTAGATGATGAGTTTTTATTGGATTGATCTCTTGTTGTTACTGTCTGCGTTAGTGTAAAACTGTCGCTTTTTATTACTTAAAAATAAATTAGAATACCATTAAGTTTTCAGAGGACAATTTCTGGAAATTAAGTTTCTGCAAAAAGAGAATTAGGTGAGCTAAAACTGCTGTACTTTCCTACGGACAGAATACAATCTGAATAGGTTGACTTGATTGGTTAAATGCTTTATAGTTACTTTCATAAAGCCTCATGGGAAAGGGCAAAGGAAGAGCTTTTGCTATTATATTTCATTTATATTTAAAGTTTATGTTTCTTTCCTGAAACTGGACTTAAATATTTAAATAAATTTCATAATTGGCTCCACACTACATTATACACTACATTAATAAAACCTAGACAGTCAACCCACCTGAGACTGTCAGAACTCAGAGGTGCTCCTGAATCTTTAAAATATTTTCAATGTGCCGTAAATAAACCATCTGCTGTGAATGAACTAACAATAAGCTCTAATATGGCATTGCATGGTAGTAGCAGCTCTTTTCAGTCCTCTCCTCATCTGTCTCATCTCATCTCATGACTCTCTCCATTTGTCTCCAGGATAAAGGAGGACCACGCCATACAGCACGGGTTAGTCGTGGATGGTGCCAGTCTGTCTTTAGCATTGAGGGAGCATGAGAAGCTCTTTATGGAAGTCTGTAAAAACTGTTCAGCTGTGCTGTGCTGCCGTATGGCCCCGCTGCAGAAAGCTAAGGTACCAGTCCTCCGTTATACACACACACCACCCAAACAAATATATGACCCTCCTGTTTAAAACAACCCTTTGAATGGTGCCACTATCTTTTCAGTGTTGTAATTTTCCTTCCGGTTTGATTAATAGAATATGTGCATGTTTTGAGTTATTATTTTTGTTTGCTTATGGTGATGCATTTTCATATTTGAATACAGGCCAGATGTTAATATCACTTTGTTTGTCCAGGTGGTGCGTCTTTTAAAAACATCTCCAGAGAAACCCATCACACTAGCTATTGGAGATGGAGCCAATGATGTCAGCATGATACAAGAAGCTCACGTGGGCATAGGTAAACACTCACCACACACACATTATAGTCTCTTTTAAAGTTTTAGTTAGATTCTGCAGTGTGTCCTCTAATATATATGTGTGTGTTCGTGCATGTATCTCTAGGTATCATGGGGAAGGAGGGTCGTCAGGCCGTGAGAAACAGTGACTATGCAATTGCCAGGTTTAAGTTCCTGGCTAAACTTCTGCTGGTCCACGGTCACTTCTACTACATTCGAATAGCAACGCTTGTACAGTACTTTTTCTACAAGGTAAGCCTTGGCTGTGATTACATTTTTGTTTTAACTTTACTTGCACTGCCTTTTATAAGTAGCTTTAATAATCTTTAAGAACAGTTTTAGCAAGCCTCAGTCAGCTTTCTCCTTCCATGCACTTAGATACCCAGCGTGCTGTGCTAGGCTAGTCTGTGTGGAAAGGAAACCAAAGATTGAAGATATGAAAATATTAAAGTGGCACATGCAGTCACATCTAAGCAAAACGCTAGCTAAATTGCAAACTAATTAACTGAATTGAACTGAATTGTTAATTAACCTAGTAAGCTTGTGTTTTGCTAACATTACCCAACTTGAAATGTGACTATATACAAGTTTATGACACTTTTAACCATCTTCAAAATTTAGACAACCAAGCACAGTACAGAAAAGGAGAACGTTGACAGAGGCTTGCTGTCAGAGCGAAAAGAAAGGGTCAATTTAAATGCATTTCTTGAGCGGAAGAGGTCTTTAGGAGTTCATCAGATTATCAATGATACACTTATTTTGAAGTTTGTTTCTTTTTACGAGCGGCATCTCCCAGTCACACATTAAATTATGCAATAAATTCTAAATTGCAATAAATACAATTTGACATCAGCTGTTAACACATCTTCTTTCACTGCAGTTTTTAATGTTTCTCTCTTCACTCTGTCTTTTCTAGAATGTGTGTTTTATCACGCCCAGTTTTTATACCAGTTCTTCTGTCTGTTTTCACAACAAGTAAGTCTCTTTATCTCTCCATCGCTGCACTTTCTCATATGTCATTGTGGATTTGTTTGTGGCTTTAATGTTTCACAGTCTGTCATTCACTTCAGAGAACGTATTCTTAAAGAATGCAATGAAGGTTTCTCAGGTCAATTGGAAACCTAGTTTGATTTAACATTTTTTTATTTGATGTTGTTTCAAAAAGCTGAGCAGGCAAAACATCATTGGTTTTTACTTAATGCTTGGAAAAGCTGCTGCAACGTTCAAACAGTGAATCTCAAGTTGTGCATTTAAACTCTTCAAATATTAATGCAACAGAGCTTTAGAATTCATGTTAAATGATTTATCAAACTATTGTCAGCATTAAGTCTATTACAAAAGCTTTAGTCTGTAATAAAGGATATCACTTTGGACCTAGGCAAAATTATATCAGCCCTGCGAATTATTTATAAGCTATTAGACTGTATACCGTTTACAGAGGGAGGGTATGCCACATTATACCCTGCAATATGTCTATAATATGTCCTAAGTCAGGTTGGTTTACATCAGGTTAGATGATTTATATATATGAATTAATCAGTTCAATAAATTTATATCAATTTGA
>CM071610.1:27649282-27682282 GCA_036365135.1 Miichthys miiuy | reverse complement strand
TTTTATTTAGTGTTTTTATTTTCTTCACTTAGAAAGAGCCATTACTGTTGTCTTTTGGTGATGACATCTAGTTGTATTTTTGTGCTTATGTCTAGTAGTCTGGATTAGGCCTGAGAAGAAGGTTTTTGAGTTAATGTATCTTACAGAGCACTGTTGAAGCTCAAAGTCAGCTCTAAGGGCAAACATTGTTTTGTTATCGTTATTAATTTAAACCCTCAAAACTGAGTTGGGAATAAAATACCCCCAAAAATAATTTCATAGTGTTATTGATGTTCATGTGTCACATGTAAAACATGATTCAATACACCAAAAAACTCAGGTATCACATGCTGACACACTTCATGTTTTCACCCTTCATGTCTTTTCATCATTTCATTATTATGTAATCTTATATTGCTGACATGAAAAAACTATGTATGGATGTATGGACTGAGAGATATACTGGCTTCTTACCTTTCATGCCAAACTTGGGCGTCGTCCATACTTATTAATGAGAAGGAAGAGAACCACCAGCATCACGCATGCAAACCCTGCCAGGCCTACTGCTATGGAAACCTGCATATGAGAAGGAGAAAGAAGACAAGAAAAGTTCTGTTGGCAGGAGTGACAAATCATCACAGATACATGTTACATAAGGATAAATAATGTTCAGTAACCCCTTGGCCTTTCCTCCTGTGCCTGCATTGTACAGTACACTAGAAATAAGATTTCCTGTACATTGATCATATCACTTTTATGTAAGATTTATGGACAGAATGATATTACGTTTCCAAAGTACATCCATGCTCCTGAGGGGATGAATGAAAGAATTTATTTACTCCATGACCATGTGTAACCCCACATTATGTAATAATATAACATGTATGACAGTGGTTATTACAAAATGTGTTTTTTATTATGAAAATATAATATAATGGTGTATTATATAAGAACCAACCAAAATCAAATGTACACGTTACAAAAGCAGTTACAAGATCAGCTTTTTTCTCAGAAACTTAACATCAAAAAAACCTGAGAGAACTCATTTTAAACTTGATTGACTTGGTTGATTACTGTGATTGTCTTTTGACATGACTCCCAAAAAATACAATCAAACAGCTTCAGCTGATTCAAAGTGCAGCTGCTTGAGTTCTTATAAGATCTGACTGGGCGTAGAGCGTTAGGAGAAGCTGATCAAGATCCAACTTTTGGAAAACTGCAGTACACTGAGTTCTGGCTTTGTTTATTTCATGTACCCAGTTTCTAAATCTGTGTCTGGCTTGCAATTTATGCTGAAAAATTGTGACAAGAAAAAGTTTAATTTGGTTTGTGTCCGATGGTTTGAGTGAGAGGGACAGAGCATTGGTTGAGAAACAGACAATGAATGAGAGTGAGGGAGTGTCAGGATCAAGAAAGCTGGTTAATCTGTGAAATAAAAGATTTTTTCCTGACTGTTTCACAGTGGTTATGTTCAGCACAAATAAATATGCCACCAGCAGTTCCTAGTTTGTTCTGTTTGTTTTTTTGAGCTTTATTTGATAGAAACAGCTTAATGAGTGACAGGAATGTGGGGAGAGGGAGATGGGGAATGACATGCGGGAAAATGCCACAGGTTGGATTCGAACCCTGGGCCGCTGCAGCAAGGACTGAGCCTTTGTACATGGGACGGATGCTCTACCAACTGAGCTAAATGACACCCCTATTCTGGATGTTTTGATCCGGTCTGATAACGACACGGCCCAGGCCAATGTTCCGTGTTGCCAGATATGAAAAGTACTACAGCCATGGAAGCAAATAAAGTGGACCAACCGAGTAAACGTAGATTCTGGCGACCTAAAAAGCTCCATGAGCAGAAACGTGGTAAGACGGGTAAATAATATAACTATAATTTATTTTCAAATCATTCCCAGTGAATCAATAAAAGTAAAACCACAAACTTTGTATTTTAGACCATTCAGTTTGTCATCAATAATTGGAAATATGGATCATAGCGTTTCCAACTGATTTCCTCTGTGAATCAAAAAATATCTCCACCTTCATCATCCCTCTCTGTTTAATCGCTGTAAGATTCTGTTGTGACAGAGATCCTGACCCACAATGCATCGTGGGAAGTGACAAAGACATTGTAAAAGTTACCGACTCTACCTGGCTCTAACTGCAAGAGGTGGAAAAAACATTCCAGGACAGAGTGCACTGTTAGTGTCGGGAGGTGTGACTGGGGTGTGAATTTATAATTATTTATAATATTTTTTAAATTTTATATTTAATTTTTTTTCTTTTAATGAGAGAAAAATCAATATGGCAGATCCCCACATTATAGTACTAGTTTAACCTAAACATGCTGGGATTGAACAGCATATTTTTGTCTATTTTTGTCTCTTTTTCTGTATAGTCAACATCTGCATGATCCTGATTGCATAATAAAAGTGCTGTGTCTGTGTGTCCTAACATTTGTGTATACCAGTACTTGATGTATCAGATACTGATGACCAGGGGACCACCGGCATTGTGAAAATAGCAGCCGAGGAAGCTGCTGGAGCTGAAGCAGTTCCAGTGAATACAGCAATACACAAATGTACAATATAGAGTTGTACATTATATTTATATTGTGGCAGCAATGGTGGTTAAATGTTGCATTAGCAGGGCACTCCAAACGTCTTGCTCCCCAGCAACGCATTCCAGATCTAGTGCTATGCGAACTATAGCTGGCATTGCTCCACCACCATTTCTTCCCCACCAGCCACGTTAAATGACCAGACTGCAATGCCAGGAAACAGCACGCCTAGGGGGGCACATTTGCCTATGCCTCTCCCTTCAGGTGGTGGGCGCAAAGGGAAGCTGCTCCATGATGCTTTTTTAGGCTGTGTCTGGCCCCTCCAGGTCTGCCTCTAGAAGCGAGGGAAATTGTCTAATTCATAAGAGTTTTTTTAAACTTTGGTTTAGTTCTTACACAATGGATCATATTAATACATTTTCATTAAAAGTGCAACTTCCACTTCCACTGCAACAAGTGATTTGTTACAAAATGTGCAGAAATGTATTACAGATTCAGACTGTTTATACAAAATGCAGCAGCTTACATAATGAAGTGAACTTTTATTATTTTGCATTTTGTTGATAAATTACATGAGTTGCTACACTGTTCATCCCTCGCTGTTGCAAACACCATTAGGACAAACTTCAAACTATGCATCCACTACTTGGGAGAACCTTCACATGATTATATTATGCCATGCATGATATGTTACAGTCTTTTAATTTTTCAGTATTTTCATCCATCTCTTTGTGACAATCATATGCACATACACATGGATTTAAAGAGTCATGAATGTGAAGACATTGAAGACAAAAATATGGAAATTTGTACTAGGGGCGGCTGTGGCTCAGGTGGTAGAGCGGGTCGTTCACTAATCAGATGATCAGTGGTGTGATTCCCCTCCAGTCTGCATGTCAAAGTGTCCTTGTGCAAGATACTGAACCCCAAATTGCTCCCGAAGGCTGTGCGTCCAGCTGGCTTTGAGTGGTCGGAATACTAGAAAGGCGCTATGTAAGCATTTTCTATTTGTTATTTAAAACTGTACCAAGGCAAATTATTTGTATGTGAAAACATACTAGGCAAGAAATGTGATTCTATTACTACTATTATAACTATCACTGGAACATTTACCTTAACAGATTGTTCAGAACAAGTGCTTTGATTAGACAACAGTCATTTGATAAGTGCTGCCTCAGACGTTAAACTACATGTATCACTCTGCTTTACAGCTTATCTAACGACTGTTACTTTAACATTCATCATCATCAATCATTATCTATCTTAGATTGTAACATGTATATAAGTAAAAACACACACAAAGGCCAACTATTTACTGCATACTGCTATTAGAAATTGAATATGATTAACTGATAATTAACTTGATCAGCCACCATCAGTAATCAATAAAATGCCATTAGTTGAACCAATAACTAACAGCAGTCAACATCAGACAACCTTATCATACTTAATAGTTTCCTTGTGTTTCTGTAGCACTGACAAAACATTAAAAAGCTGTTTGAAATAAACTAAAACTCCCTGCGCTGTCCGGGAAATATGACACCAACTCCCTTTAAGTAATATGTCAACAATACCATGTTCCATGCATATCTGTAAAAACACAGAACTCAACCTCAATGAAGATTTTGACTAAAATACAGTAGGCACTGATTAGATACAGTCCGAATTGAACAGTGGCTTAAAACACTGTTAGTTCACTGTCACTGTTAAACAAACCAAAATTAAATCTCTCCAAATTTGTGAACAAACGCACATCTAAAATAAGGAAGTTTAGTTGTTACATGACATACTATGAAAACCAAGATTTACCTGCACTGTTGAGATATTACTGAAATATAAATAAAAGTAATGTTTAGAATAAAGTTTTAAAAGCACATGGCCACACTGGGCACAGACACAACAAGAAAGGCAAAGACAGTGACCAGAGACCAAAACCAAAACTCTACAGACAAGACATAGCCTGAAAACCTACAGCACTAAGACAAGTCGAAGACAGTGTAAAAATGTCTTGGAATACTCACACCCTGATTAGATTTGAGTACTAAATCTCTGCTCTGTGCTATCTCCACTTAGTCAAAGATGTTTCCCGGAGAGAGAAATCTCACTGTTTTTCTTCGATGTTTGATTTACCAGACTCTGACCGTGACAAAAACTGACAACGCAATGTGGTGATGTACCAGCTGAGTGATTTTAGTAAATGCAATACATGAGATGTTTCTTTGACTTGTTTGAAAGGACAATCATGGCAGAACAACAACCACCTTCGACAGTTTACCTGATCATTTTCATATAGAAATGAGATACATTTGTGAATGGTTAATATGATCTAGATCACCAACACAGGCCTGGAGTTAATCTACAGAAATAAAAATAAATAATAGCAGTTAAAATAACTATTACAATATTGGTGAAAATAATTTCTTGAGAGATTTCTCCAGGATGTAGCTGGGATTATTGAGTTTTTCAATACCAGTATTATTTTTTTGCTACTTGAGTAATCAGGGTGAATAAAATAAACCCAAGCCAAAATCTCAGCATGCTTAATATTACAGTCACTCACCCCAAACGTATCTTCCTCAGGTTTGTGAGTTTCTGCAGTTGGGGTTACTGGTAGAAAAAGAGGAGATAGAGACTAGGATTGAAAATCACAACATAGCAAATACTGCCATACTGCTTCTGCAGGGATTTTACGACTACGAAAAAGCTCCTCAAATTAATAGCGAAACATGGTAAAGAAAGGAGCTGACAAAGACACAGAACTTAGATATAGTATCTAAAGTTCTATACACATATACACTTGTATATTGCACATGAGTACTGTATGTGTTGTAAAATACATTGTTTATAATGAGTTTGAGGTTCAGATCCTCTTTTAGTCTTTCAGCTCCAGCTTATAACAGCAATCAGCCTTTCCATTCGTAAGATGAATGACTATGATCCTCACAAACAATATTTTGTGGTTCTGACTGGCCATATGCAGAATATGAGGTCTTTTGAACAATCAATATTTATTAGGCTAAATGTTTAATGAAATTATGTAACTCATATCAAGCTTGATTCTCATGATTTATCAGCCACAACTGAGGATGTTATAACAAAGAGTTAACTTTTTGACAGCACTGACAACCAGGAGAATAAATGCCAAAATACATACCATAAACACTTTTACTACTATGATAGGATTCTTATAAAATGCACTTACCATAATCATAATCTGTTTCTGGACCTGTAAAAAAAGAAAGAGAAGAGGTGAAGGTAGATAATGAAATAGAATAGAATATGAAAGCCAGAAAATAGTTAAAGAAGAGCAAATGTGAGATGAGCATTGGTCAGCCATGGTTGTTTTGAGTGGAAGTGAACCAAAACAATGTCTTATAATAGCTGAATGTAAAATTTGCTTGCAGGACCAAAGTAAATCTAGGCTGATCCGTTCAAGAGAATTTGTACTGTTGACCAATAACAAACCATCCTGACAGTGCTGACCTTTGATTGAAGACTTCAGCAACTTTTATTTAACTCCTCTGTCAGAGTATATACTTTGAATGGTTAGCAGAAACAAGGGGTACAAATGGTACAAAAACTGTACGTCTCTAAAATAATATGTATTACCTTATTTTGAATCAAGCATTTTGATTATTAGCCATAATGTCAGAACCATACAAGGTAGACTCATTACAAGCTATGAGATTGTGAAGTGATGTTCCTGTAGAAGCACAAAGTGTAATATCAAGAAGAACGTTTTATCTACATGCTCACAGAGAAGTACTACACTACCCACTATGTCTAAACAGCCCAATTACTTAACATGGGCACCAAAATTAAGAGAGCATCACTTTAGGGTGGTTTGCCATGCTTCACCTGTGTGTCCATGGTGTGATTCCAAATATGAAAGGTTTGGATATAAGTTAAATTGTAGGTTTACTCAGGAGACGGATTATAATTTTACAGTGTACATAGTATCATGGATACTTAAGTAAGAGTAACCTCGAATAGAATTCTCTAAACACCAGTGAAGTGAATGAAAGAATGGGAAATTGATATTTCCAGAAATGTGATTCTGAAGCCACTTACTCTCACCAAGTTAATTCCTGGCATCTGAGAACACATGAATCCTGAATCCTGCTGACTTCTGCTAATTACTTGTGGAAGGAATGACAGCTATGTATCTCTGTAGGTCCAAGTAGTACTTGATCATCCTCCATTAAGTTGAATGTATATTACTTACATATTAATTAATACTAATTTCTAAGTCATGCTACAGATTCTACATTGCACCTGGCAAGCACTTAGAAAGTAGAGGAGCATCCCCAGGAAGTCAGGATTACACTACAAAACTTAAAGCCCATTATAACACTTCTCTGCCTTGACAAATGTTTTCATTTGGGTACGAGGATACTTCATTGGAATTTTACATTCAAAGACAAGTCAGATCATCATATCAAACATGTTAAGGATATATAACTGAAATCATGTTCAAATTATCATCTCCAATGGTTTTCTTGACTAGTTTAAGGGTTGTAAAGTATTCACAGTTTACCATGATGATTTCAATATTTTATAACCAGGATGACGTGTATAAGCCATGTATAGAAATTAGCACTGAGACCCAAAAGTTCCACTTGGACTGCACTTACAAACTGCCTTTCTAGTCACACAAAGCACTTTACACTACATCACTTTTACCCATTCACACAGTGACGGCAGAGGTTGTTATGCAAAGTACCATGTACTCGTCTTAAATTGATTAATGCCATTTACATACAATTTAGGGTTCAGTATCTGCTCCCAAGGAAACTTCAACAATGGCCCTTTAGGGCTGTCTAGTGGGAAAATAGAGTGATTGTGGGACACACACAGTATATAAAGTGGAACTGTTAATTGATTTAGAGTTTATATGTAACAAGTTTACATGCACACAAAGAATCGAGGGCATTGTTGAGGCCTGTGTAAGCTAGTGAGTGACCCTAAATGACTTTCATTGTTCCCAGAAATATGACTTTTTTGGCTTGCTCCACTGCGCACAATGTGATTCTTTTCTCTAAACTGCTTTCTCTCTGTTTTAAGCTTTTTCTGCTCTGTTTGGCTGTGTTCTGTGTCTGTATTACTGCCAAAGCTTGCCACCAAGACCGGTCATGATGGACAATACTTCCAGCAACACCCTTGAAAGTCCCTGGAACTTGCATTTAGTGTTAGCTCCTGAGCATTGACAAATGTAGTTCCAGGACCTCTTCCCAAAATGAGTAGGCAAAAGCTTAATTAATGTCATTAATTGTCTATATTTGTCCCCAAACCATGTGACAGCTATACAAAGGTAGACTTCAATTAATCAAGTCTGTAATTTGTGGAGACAGCTGGAACTTTCAAATATGGTGGTGAAAAGAAATGTGATTTCCTTGTTCTTCTTTTAGGCATATCGGTAAAAGATTAATGGTTCCATGTTCTAACAGAGTGAAATATGAAAGAGTGAGGAGATGTTGGGGTTGGTTTATTGTATAGCAGTACCTGTAACTAGTTCTTAAACGTGGACTACAGTTTGAGAACCAGTGAGCTAAATAGTTCAGAATCAATAGGAAAGAAGGTACTACTTCACAGAGCACCCTCAAAGTCACAAATACCGCACAATGTAAACAGTTGATTGAGGGATAGTCTGATATGTTGTTATTTTGTGGGTTTCATTAAAAAGGAAACACTGCAGATGTTGGTTGCTGATGTCTTTTCTAGCATGTACCAGAGATGCTGTAGATGCTATAGCTGTGGATATGACATGAAGTGGACATGCCCCACGGTCCCGACTTACCATCGAAGGGTTTGTCGAGAAAGTGTCCGTGCACGTACTGTTGGCTACACCCAGGTAGTTGATGGCCACCAAAGTATAGTTGCCGTTGTTGTGGTGTGTTGGGTTTTTAAAGTTAAGGCAACCCTCGATGTAGTCCTGATAAATCTCCATATCAGGGCGCACATACTCATTGTGGGTAATTTCCTGAATAGAAAGTGACAGAGGACAAACAATAATCAATCATCAATCAATCAATGTTGAGAGTGATCATACTTCAAGATATTAATATGTCATCAAAATAACATCTTTGGCCTGTAGTTCCTAAACTTTTTTTCTGTCAGTCCTTTGTAGCCACAGTAGTTTCTCCTTCTTACCAGAAAAATAGATGAGAAGTCATAAAACAACACAACAAAGCACAACTTAGTTCATCTGAGTTGACAGTCACATTGACAGATGAATTTAATGCACCTTATCTTTGTAGAACCATCGTAAGGTCGGATGAGGCGAACCTTGAACAGTAAACTCTATACACGTGTCATGGCGTCGTTCTGGCTCCTTTAGCTTCACTATGGTGGGAGGAACTTAACAGAGAAAAGGGCAGAGAAGGACAAGACATTAAAGGATTTTATTGTATTACACAATCACATGTACCCATACTACAAGCTTATATTGTCTGTCATTACACTTGATGTACTCTTGCTGTACATGAAAAGAAGAGAAAAAATACATTATCATTTTAATATGCTGCTCTCATCACAATCTGTTCCAATCGATTTGCAGGGTGTGAGTATGTGTGTTCCTGTTCTCGTGTTTCTCTCTGTTGACTAACAAAACTGTATCTGAATGCAAACACAATTTGCCATTTGCTATGAGTGTCATCGTATTACCACATCCGATATAAGAAATTCAAACCAGCACCAGAGAACGATGATTGCTGTCATTAGCCATTCTACCACAAATGAAATGTATCCTTTCAAGTGTACACACACATTCACACACACATGCTGCAGAATATGTCATCAGGGTTTCTTGGATGAGATTCAGAAGCTCCAGACGCTCATATAATAATAATATATCAGTGTTCTATTTAGAGCTCATTTCTACTGCTCTTCACATACATGTGCATCAACAATAGCACTTACATGTCTGTCTGTGTGTTTTGTGAAGATTTGATATGCATTAGCCTCTAAACTTTAAACTAACAGTACCACAAGTGGTGCCGAGGTGGAATCAAATGTAGAAAGATTTGATCTAAAACATGTACATGAATGTGTTATGTTTCTACATTTTCTATAAGAACATGTTAATATTGCAAATGCCAAATGTTCATGCATTTCACAGCTTCTCACCTTAATAACATTTTCCAAATACTGATTCCTGATTCCAGAAAACGATTACAATCCTTACATGTAGAACTGTTAAATGACTGTGCATCAAAGAATGAGACAATCCTGATGAGAATGCATGCAGTCTACGTGTTGTTTTCATCCCACAGTCACAGTGGGTCGCAGTGTGCAGTTCTGTTTTTAAATTTGCACACATGGGAGCTTTATATGAATTGAACTGAATAATTGAATCGATTGAATGTTGAAACCGGTCACACTTTTTGACGTTTGGTTATTCATTCATACATTATCTCCAGTCAAGTCTGCTTCTGCTGAAGAGACTTTTTACACAACGCAAACTGTTCTCTGGTGAATTGATAAGCAGTACAACATTGGCTGCAAGCCCAAGACATGGAGAAATGGGATGTAACTACAGCAGCTAGTGTATGCCTGATGTCTGGAAAAATAAAATGGTATAGTCACTGTTTGATTATGTCGATATATTGCACTCATATAGAGGCGTGAGGATGTAGCACAGAAGCATCATTCCTGCGCTACTGCTGTGATGAAAATACTATGAGCAACAAAGACAAGGTCAAATGAATCAGAAAACACCAGGGATACAGCAACCAAATCAAATGCACATCAACAGCTACAGCATACAATGACAGTCAAGAGCTGAAATTTTGTGGCTTGAATAAAAATATAAGTAATTCTCGATGAAGTCAAAACAGATTGATGTTGTTGAAGTGTATTTATCACATATGATAAATTTATCACATAGATCAACACTACGAGCTCACTACGGTAAGCGTATTCTGTCACTTCCGGTTATCAGTGTTACTGCCACGGTGCTCTCTGCTCTGCTCACCTAAACAGATTTTCGTATATTTTTCACATCAGCGATTATCTACAAATCTCTACACTATCCTTAGACTTGTTCTGTTTGTGCACGAACAGGTCTCTTAACTTTAGTAACCACAATCTGATAGTTTTACCAGTTTCTGTTCTGTCAGTCACACTAACTAGCCTAGCTATAGCAATGGCTTCTCTCTCCTCTCCTTCTCTCTCCTCTCCTGCCCGGTGTGCCACATGTTTAGCTACTCCTCGTCCTCCTTTAGCGATAACGGTTTTTGTAATAAATGTAGTTTATTTGTAGCTTTGGAGGCAAGGCTCATTAATTTAGAGGCACGGTACCACACCACCGATCATTCAGTAGCTGCTTTAATTAGCAAGTCCCCTGTAGCCGGTGCGGTACCACCGAAGGTAGCTTCAGCTAGCCGTCCCCTGGCAGTTCCCGAGCAGCCGGGAGGCTGGGTGACTGTCCGAAAGAGGCATAGCCCCAAACTGAAGCCCACGGTACACCACCAACTGGTCCACGTTTCTAACAGATATTCCCCACTCAACGACACACTCGCTGAGAGGCCAACTCTGGTCATTGGCAGCTCTATTTTACGAAACGTGAGCGTTAGCGACACCGGGGGCCAGAGTGGGCGACATCGAGTCTAATTTAAAACTGCTGGCTATTGTTATTCACATTGGCGGTAATGACACCCGGTTACGCCAATAAAATTGATGTTTTATCGGTGTGTGCATACGCCAAAACGATGTCGGACTAGTTTTCTCTGGACCCCTGCCCAATGTGACCAGTGATGACATGTTTAGCTGCATGTCATCATTCCACCGCTGGCTAGTTAAATAGATAATTGGACACCTTTCTGGGGAAAACCTGGTCTGATTAGGAGAGACGGCCTCCATCCCACTTTGGATGAAGCAGCTCTCATATCTAGTAACATGGCCAAGTTTATTAGTCGACCAAAACCGTGACAACCCAGAGTTGAGACCAGGAAGCAGAGCTGCAGTCTTACACGCTTCTCTACACCTCATTAGAGCAGCTGCCCACCCAGTCCTTTAGTATAGAGACTGTCTGTCCCCGTCCACCTATGTTATTTAGACATAAAACAAACAGAAGAGGAGTTCATCATAAAAACTTAATAAAAATGAAATCAGCATCTCCAACAGTCCAAAATAAATAAGATAATTGAATGTGGACTCTTATAGATATATATATATATCTGATTATGATATTGATTTGTTTTGTCTCACTGAAACCTGGCTGCAGAAGGATGAATATGTTAGCTTAAATGAATCCACTCCTCCCAGTCACTGTAATACTCATATTCCTCGAAGTACTGGTCAAGGTGGTGGAGTTGGAGCCATATTTGATTCAAGTCTATTAATAAATCCTAAACCTAAACTAAATTATAATTAATTTGAAAGTCTTGTTCTTAGCCTTACTCACCCAACTTGGAAAACATTACAGCCAATTCTATTTGTTATAGTATAGTATAGTGGCTCTTTTGATGACTGCATCTGGCTCGCAGACAGGGGAGAAAGTAAGCCGATACGGTCCGGTACTGCGTACCACTAAAACATTCAGTGGCGGTACACAGTACCAGGAAGATGGGAGAGCGGCTGCCTGCTATAAAGCCCTCATTCAGAAGCAGTCAGGGCCACACTCTGGGTCAGAAAATAGATCCGCTAGCATCATGCAGTCTTCCTTTTAACTCATTCTGAATTGTTTCTGAACTGTCTGTGCTGTGTTTTAGTCCATGCTGGACGGAGCCTTGGCCGGGCATCTCCCTCTCTCTCCTTCCCCTCAGAGACAGCCCGGTGGTCTCCTCTGCGCCCAGCCTTCCAAACGTGTACCACATGTTTAATGTCTTTACGTTCGTTGCAAAATGAAATTCAGTAGAAGAGTAAGCAGTTGTGTTTCGTGTTAATTTGTTCAATTTTAACGATACAGAAAAGCTTGGAAAAGTTGCTGGTTGCTATGGGGATCGGTGCATGATTGGGACCACGCAGCACCAGAAGTCACATTAATGTTAAGAAGTATTTCATTCATTATTGGTTAGCTTCTGTATAACAACGTTATTAAAAGAATAAATTCAGAGACTTACAATTTTAGATTATAAAAATATATGTCTCTCACGGAAATGCATTTTAAAATATGTGGCTTTCATGGCTCTCTCAGCCCCTCAAAACTAGAGAGCAGCCTATAACCCCAGATTTCTCTTCAGCACTGTAGCCAGGCTAACAGAAAGCCACAGCTCTACTGAGCCATCTATTCCTTTAGGTCTAAGTAGTACTTCATGAGATTCTTTAATGATAAAATTATAACTATTAGAGACAAAATCCATCACCTCTTGCCCTCAACAGGCACTGATCTGCATTCTGATACAGCAAGTTTGGAACAGCTGTAAAACCTGATATATATTTAGACTGTTTTTCTCCCATCGACCTTCATCAAATAACTTCAATAATTTCTTCATCTAAGCCGTCAACCTGTCTCTTAGACCCCATCCCAACCAGGCTGCTCAAGGATGTTTTACCTCTAGTTAGCCCTTCTTTATTGGATATGATTAATCTGTCTTTATTATCAGGATATGTACCACAGTCCTTTAAAGTAGCTGTAATTAAACCTCTTCTTAAAAAGCCCACTCTAGATCCAGAGGCTTTAGCCAATTACAGACCGATATCAAACCTTCCCTTTCTCTCTAAGATACTTGAGAAAGCTGTAGCCAATCAGCTGAGTGACTTTCTCCATAAGAACAGTTTATTTGAGGATTTTCAGTCAGGATTTAGAGTGCATCATAGCACAGAGACCGCATTAGTCAAAGTTACAAATGACCTCCTAATGGCATCAGACAAAGGACTCATCTCTGTACTTGTCCTGTTAGATCTTAGTGCCGCATTTGACACCATTGACCATCAAATTCTTTTACAGAGACTAGAACATCAAATTGGCATCAAAGGAACCGCCCAAAGCTGGTTTAAGTCGTATTTCTTAGGTCGATCTCAGTTTGTTCACGTCAATAATGAACCCTCTATGCATACCAAAGTTTGTCACAGAGTCCCACAAGGTTCTATACTAGGACCACTTCTATTCAGTTTATATATGCTTCCTTTAGGGAACATTATTAGGAATCACTCCATTAATTTTCATTGTTATGCTGACGACACCTAATTATAGTTATCGATCAAGCCTGATAAAACCAATCAGTTAACTAAATGCCATAGGACTAGACTGCCGGGGGACTCCCCCTCCCTCCATTCTCTCTCACTCTGTCTGTCTCTTGTCAGGCATGGTATTGGTTGAAGATGCAGTCACATCTCCCTTTACTGAAAACTCTCTCTCTCTCTCTCTCTCTCTCTCTCGACCAAGGAGCATTGGTCATCTGATTAGTAGATGACCCACTCTACCTCTTGAGCCACAGCAGCCAATCAATATGTGACCGGGTCTCAGGGTTGGTTGCTGGCATAATCAAGATATGCGGTTGCTTAGGGCCACAACTGCTAGGGGGGCCACACATTAACTTGGACTCACTCCTCACTTCGTACAGTGTTAAGTTGACTGACTCACCAGAGGCTGCCAGCTCTCACTCAATAACTGTGAGACTCACACAATGAACCCTTTTCATATGCTCTTTCACACACATGTCCATCAACCTACAGATTCATTTGTGGCTTTCCACCTGATCGTCTGAAGAACTCACTGCTGCCCAGTAAACTTTAGTAAACAAGTCAACATGTGAGAACTCGTCTGACACAGACAGTCTCCTGTTGTGTGCTACATGTGTGAAATAATGACTCCCATCTGGACATTGTCTGGAGTATATCTGTGTAAACGGCTTCATTCAGAACTCTTCTGGCAGTAGCACAGCGTCTCTACCTCTCGTCTGGCACTGAGTTACTATGGTTACAGGGACGCCCTGAAACTTTAAAATGAGCCTGATTGTTCCTCAATGCTGAAATCTTTTATTATAACATAAAGCCAAATAAAAGGTTAAGCCAAAGCTCCTCCCTCATGAAAATATTGTGTGTGTGTGCAAATCATCATAGTTATCCTCACTCTCATCTATTACACAAGTCTTTGGGTTAATATCTTCATTTTGCTGCAATCGTGTCAGAAGATGAAGTGTCTTTGTAGCCTTCAGTAAATATTCAGTTAACATGTGACCACAGCACCTCTGACATGATAAGAAAAAAAAGCTAGTTTGTTTGTTTTCTGGACAAAATGACCCTTCCTTCGGATTTGAATAAGATAATCATATGTATTTTTCCAAGTTAGACACATCTCCTTCATGTCTATCTATTCATGCAGACACAGCCCACCTTTCTTTTATGGCTGATTATGAATGGTCCTGAAGAAATAGAAATGCTCCTTATTTATACAGCCTTAAAACAAAGGTTGTTTACCTGTTGAACTAATTTAATGGTATACATACTGTAATGGTTTATAGTCCACTTCTTATCCAGATTGACCGTATTTTTTGTAGGTACCTTTGCAAGCAATTTGGTTCATGTGCATTAACTGAATATACGGTATGTATTACTACCATATCACTCTAGTGTTGGGAAGTTAGAGTCTACTGACTCGGATCACTTACTCTCGGACGGTAAATTGAACTCATTTTTTTTTTGAGTCATTTTGTTAATTTCATTCATTCACTAGTGCAGCACTGTAGCCCTCTTGTGGCCGATGTAAACGTGACAAATGAATGAAAGACTGATCCATATGAACGAACGACTGCGCTTACTGCTCGTCATACAGGCTGAGTGGCCTGTCACGTGACAAACGAATGAAAGGCCGATCCATATAAACGAACTGTTGTGCTCCTCACACAGCCTGAGCGGCCATGCAGCTGCCATGTGGCGAGGGAACGTACTGCATGAAAATTAACAAATCACTCACTGAGACTACTCATTACTCCTGAGTCATATAAAAGATTAGTTCAAATTGAACGATACGTTCATGACTGACACACCACTACTCACTCACAAACCACAAAAATAACCACTACACCAATCAACAATCCAACTTTTCAAATACCCAAAGAGATGCATGAATGTAATATGATGGATGTAATATGAGAGTTCAGGCTGCACTGCCTGAACTCTCTGTGATTTACAGAGTTTCCTGATGGAAAGTAAAGTAAACTGCTGTGAACTGTAGCTGCTGTTAACTAATGTTAGCTCAGTTTATTAGCTGGGATGCCCCGACTGTAAGCTCAGAGCCCCAGGGCAGTGTTAGTTTGTACTCCCTGTTTGTACCACAGGCGTTTTAGACCACCAAGAAGAGGACGTTTTCAGGCCCGGGGCACAGGGAGCAACGGACTGCTTTTACACTGCACATCACATTCACTTATTCTGAAGGCAGAGTCTGCAAGGTGCCAACTGCTCATCAGAAAGTAGTTTTCAGACACTCACACAGTGATGGCACAGCCTTCAGAAACTAGTTGGGGTTCAGTATCTTGCCCAAGGACATGCAGACTCAAGGAGCCAGGGATTAAACCACTGATCTACTGATCAGTGGAAGGTGATATGAGCTGGTTGATATGTCTTGTGTCGTGTTGTAAAGTTGTCGACTAGCTAGATTTTGATCATAAGTAATGTGAACAAATACACGTGTACAACTGTGGGTATTTACCACAGTGGTATTATACTGTGAAACTGGGGACAACAAACCATAAAAAAGACCAATTTCTACATAATGTTGCTTCATATTTAATGTGCATTTAACAGTTGAAGCATTCATTTTTTGTTGGGAATATTGTAGGGGTGATGCCAGTGTGGGCTTTTAATGACAGATACATTCATGAGGCCTTTGCATATGACAACAAACAGCTCCAGCAAAACAGCTTTGTAGGTCACATAAATATAAAAACACCAAAAATGCATATGCACGCATACACACACGCACACACAAACACAGGTTGAATGTGTACAGGCCATAATGATGACGGATAGGGGTGCATGTGCTACTGTGTGTGTGTGTGTGTGTGTGTGTGTGTGTGTGTGTGTGTGTGTGTGTGTACTTACAGTGAACGGTTAGCTGGATGGAGGCGTTAGTCATGCCCACTATGTTGGTGGCGGTGCAGGTTAACAGGAAGTTGTTGTCATCTCTGCTCACATTGACCAAAGTTATGTTGATAGAATGAATGGTGTTGTTGTCGTAGACTCTGGCCTAGAGAGGGAGCAGGATAACATGAGAGAACAGGCATAAGCAACCATTATGAACATGTCTTCTTTTGTGAACCTGCCTAACTAGCCAGCAGGCTCATTTAGCAACGTCGGCATCACACTGCATTCATGCAATGTTGGCCAAATGGGAAGGAAATGAAACACTGACGTTATTTCGACTTAGCGTTCATGCACGGTATCTCCACTGTCTGCCTTGTACTCACATTTTCATTTCATCATGGACACCAGAGACTGTGAAACTGCTCAGTAACAGTTGAATAATACTGAAATAATACAAAGAAAATATGAACTGAAAGGTCCTATGTATCAGCATTAGCCAGACTGACAGTATCAGAACCAAAATCTTTAATACACAGTATAGCAGTAATATAGAATAGAACTATTTTATTGGTCATTTACAAGCACCTAATAAGGCTAGCAAATGCATGTAACTTATAAAATGAATAGGCAACATTTCAAAGATAAGCAGCTCTACAAAGCTAGAAACATTCATTCATATTGTTTGTTTTGTTTTGTTTCTTCCAATATAAGGCATATGCCATTTAACAGTAGTAGTACATGAATATCCAGGGCCGTTTCTAGCTGTTTGGGGACCCTATACAAGATGCTATTAGGGGGCCCCTAATTTGTCAAACTCTGAGGACATGACTCACTGTATAAAGCTGAGCTTATTTACACACAAACAGTCCTAGTCAGCTAGCTGACGTAGCTAACATTAATCTGAGACAGGTACTTTTGATTCTCCCAAAATATATTGAAGCTGAACATGCAGCTTGGGGCCCCGGGGGCAGGCCCCTATGCATCCGCATAGTCCGCATATAGCAAGAAATGGCTCTGTGAATATCAGTTGCATGTAACTCAGTAACTTATTCATGCTGTATTCACATGGATTCAGACTGTTGGACGGATGGGATTCTCCTTGTGTGAAGGAGCTACGTAAGATCCAGGTGTAAATTATATTGGGGAGGACGACAAAAAGTTTAAATATTTTAACTTTAAATGGCAATGCTGTTTACCGTTACCACTGATGGGATTCTCTGCTGGCCTCACCTAATTTTACCATCCCATTCTCAACCTCTAAAATGATACCAGTTTACCTGAATACAAATGAATGCAGCATTATTTATATATTGTGTCCTGTGATATGAAGGCTTTGGCATCAATGTAAGGGTGGGTCCTAGGGTGATGGGGCTAAGCTAACTGCTGTTACATAAAAAAATGTATAGATTGATTGTTGATAGACATCTATGATGCAGCAAACACTTATCTAAAACCTAACACTGTTGAATATGACCGGTTGATATTAAGTAGGGACACTGTCTTTGTAATTAGAAAACACAAATATATTTATAATTATAATTGTACTTCACAGGCTTGACAGAGGATAGCACTGTATGGAAGTAAAGAGGGTTTTGTGTAATTCATAAAAGTGCACTTAAGAATTGATTTAAGATTGAGCTTGAGCTTGTCAAAATTGTCATTTTGTCCTCCATGAGCTCATCTAACTAGCTACAGCTAATTGGTAAAAAAGAAAAAAAATTAAGTCCACTGCTGTATAATGTCTGTTTCTGCTGAAAATAATAATGTCAGTGATTGATGCCAACTGACACACATCAATTATTTATGAGCCAACTGCCGTGTGTGTGCATGTGTGTGTGTTCTCCCTACCTCTTGTGCATTGATGGAGTGCAAGCCGTTAACAGGCCAGTCTACTTCAGGTAACGGGGATCCAGAGCCGTTACAGATCGCTGTTACGCGATCACCCTCGACAACTGTGAGGTTGCTGTGGCTAACGCTGATCTCTGGCAGGTCTGACCAAAGACAGAGTAGTGGATTCAGAAAGTATTGTGAAATCACATTGATTTTGTTTTTTTCATAGGATTTCTTGAAAATTTGAAAAATTTATAATAACCTAATTATCTCATTATCAATAAATCAATAGCAGCAGTCAGAATTCCGTGTCAATAAGGTCACATAATATTTGTGTGCTATTTTTCAGACCAAACTTACCACAACTGCTAATGTTCATATCCAGCAGCAGTATCTTCTTATAGCCATCAGCACAGTATAACTGTTGGTTGCTTAGCCCCGCCTCCCCTCTCTGTTGCCATAGCTGCAGCCAGCGGATCTCACAGCCACAAGCAAACACCACCTCCTCTAAATGACTGAAGAGAAAAAGAAATAGCATTGCATAGCAATGCACCGAATCTCATCAGTTAAATATTCACCTTCAAACTGCATTCAAGAGAGGCAAAGCATGTCTCTCTGGTCAGAATTTCATGGATACAGTTCCAAGGATGTATTGTTTCAGTATTACCCACCGGGCGTGATGTGGACATTCTAACCCAAAATACAAAATACAGACTGTAGATCAAGAGAATGACAGAGTACTTCATCCAACACCAGCCATGTCCAGTAGAAATTATGTTTGTATATTACTAAATCCTGCCTGGATTATGTCAATGAAACACACATTTATGAAATGAGCTGAAGTCACATGTAAAAGCATAGAATGTGGTTAAGTTAGGAAAAGATCATATGATGAAATGTTAATATTGGTGTAGTCACTACAAGTGAAGACTGTCTGTTTAGGGAAAACAAATGAAACTGGTTGTCACTCAACGTTTTCACACTTTAATGAACAACATTTCCTCATTATCCAACACAATTTTTCAGTGTAACTGATGCAGAATTCCTTCTATAAACTGAATTTCTAAGAGGCAGGACTGCACACAAAAACACTCACAGATGAAACAACCCTGGAATCCACTCACAAAAATCAGCTCAAGAAAATGACGAGGCTAATTTATTTGAAAATCAAACTGATATACCGCACTGATTTCATTTCAACAATATTAGCGTGTTGGCAAGCTCTGGACTGGTAACCATAACTGCCTGTTGTGAACACACTACAGTTTCTGAAATATTGGTTTGTTCGATTACAGCTCTCTTACGGCCGCCGCTGGTTGCCGGTTAGTGTTTGTTGTGATTTCTAGGTGGGGCCAGCTGTGCGATCCCCTGTCGAGGATTGGTCTCCGTTTTGGAGCTAGGACCGCCTTCCGGAGTGCTGTATCCTGTCGTCTGTGTTGGTGTGGCTGTGGTTCGACCAATCGAGTCTTAAATCAACCCCAGCTGCAGTTTAAATAGACTGTGGGTCCGCAGTTTGGGGCGGCTTGTGTTTGAATCGTGTTCTGTAAGCTTGCCTTGTTGTTTGTACGTGAAATTGTGTTTGAAAATTGTGGAGGTTGGTGGAGAAACATTTTTGGGACTGGGCTAGGTTTAGTTACGTTTACACTGATTACATTGAGAGTATTTTTTTTGTTAGGGTCACTAGTCAGGGTGCTGTAATTGATGTGTTTTCTTGGTTTTCAACAGGTTAGATAGTGAGGTTTTTATTTCTCGTTTTGTTTCCAAGCTAGATGATAGGCTCTGTTTAGAGTTCTCTTTTTGTTCTATTTATTTGTTCTTTCAAACAGCACTCGTACGCCTTTGTTCCCTTTTGCCTCACCTCATTTTGTTAAGAAAAATTAAACTCCTGACGAATCTGAATCAGTTGTCATCTTCCATTTTATTCCTTATCCTTATCTTATGTTACTGCTCATCAAACGAGCTGGGTCGTAACAAGCTCGACTAGACGTCTCATGATGTTCACAAGTGGACTTATTCCAACCTGCTGATGACACTCTGTGACACTCAGCACTCAGTGGTAACTTCCCTCTGAGTACTTCCTGTTTGAAGCCTCACACTGACCAGGTACTGTTGATGGATTGTTAGGTGTCGTCTTGGTGTCATGATGTCAAAATGTGAACAGCATGATGAAGAGGACTGTTTAAATACAAACTGTCATTGAAGCAGAACATTTAGTGGTCCATTCATGGATCACACACTTGTTAGAGAACAGCATGTTATGCAATAAGTAGTGAAACATTGAACAGTTGGACATGTACATTCAAAAGTTTAGAGAAGGTCAAATAAGGTTCACCTGTAAAGGTTAGAGTAACTTTTTGTAAGTAGTGTATTGTTATACATGAAATATTGTTAATATTTCTTAAATGTGTTATCATATCTTTTGTACATAAAATATTGGTAACTGGTTATCTGGTTACTTGACTATAACACATAAGGAAGTACTATAAGTAACACCAGTCTTCTATAGTTTTACCTTTTTCTAATACTTTTAAGGTCAGGCAAAGACTGCAGTCATGGTTCAAAGCAGACCATTGGTGAATACATGCTGAATAATTGTTTCATTTAGAAAAGAAAAACAGACAATAATATAATAACATATGCAGTGACTCTGTTCCAGTTATTGTTATCCAGTGTAGCAAATATTAAAGTCATTAGTTACACCTGTGTCTGAAGTCTGCTACAATGGAAGCTATGCACATAAGCTCCACAGCGTAGAGAAACACATCAAATAAACTGTGGACTTATTGTCCTGTTAGCAAATGAGGTCGAGCAAACAAGTTTTCTAACTCACCTCGGACACCATACCTTTGTTTATCAGTGTTAGGAAAATTATTCAATAACCTTCAGGATGCTGTCTGACTGTTAAGATAAATCATTTTAATAGTGACTTGCAGCAAGGGAACTTACAGACTCTGTGGCTCAGTAGTTGTTCAAAGGTTCAGTGATTCAACACAGACTTATATTGAAAGCAGCCACCTCCTAAAAAGGAAAGAGTGACACCTACAACTTTATCTATCTCATAGTTTCAACATGGGCATTTTAGGCCATGTATGGTCAAAAAACCTTATGCGTTGGGGTGCAGTTGCCGTTACAGCTATCTGTTAATTTGCTTCCTGAAGCTGAGCACACAGAAATGATCTCTGTGCACACACATGTAAGGTGACGCTGAGTCATTTCTTTGATAATCAAAGTTTAATTTATTGCCCAGGATGATGCAGAGGTATTTAAATTCAAACGAAACATGAAGTTTACGAAACGTGAAGTTAGCGACACCGGGGGTGCCAGAGCGGGCGACATCGAGTCTAATTTAAAACTGCTGGCTAAAGATAAATGTAGATACAGTAAGATTGTTATTCACGTCGGTGGTAATGACACCCAGTTACGCCAATCGGAGGTCACTAAAATTAATGTGTCATGGGTGTGTGCATACGCCAAAACAATGTCGGACTCCGTAGTTTTCTCTGGACCCCTGCCCAATGTGACCAGTAATGACATGTATAGCTGCATGTCGTCATTCCACCGCTGGCTGTCGAGGTGGTGTCCAGCAAACGATGTGGGCTTCATAGATAATTGGACACCTTTCTGGGGAAAACCTGGTCTGATTAGGAGAGATGGACTCCATCCCACTTTGGATGGAGCAGCTCTCATATCTAGAAATACGGTAAATACGGTATCTGTCAGCTGCCTTGGGAGACTCCTGGGCCAGCCAACCCTGAAAGGCCTCCTTCGTCAGCTTGATGACTGATTACTGCTGGAGTCCACCAGCAGGTTCTTAGGTTGCCACCATGACTGGCACTGGTGACCTTCTGACCACAACTGCTACCAGCCACCTCAACAGTGGAGGTTTTGAACATGGCCTGCTTGGATTCCATGTCCCCAACCCAGATCCTCCAGTTTGCATGTCCAAGTGTCCCTGAGCAATGCGTATGAATGGTTAACTCCCAAAACTGAATGAGATATATAAAAAGCAACTTGACTGGTTGGAAGACTAGAAAGGAACTATTTAAGTACAGTCTATTAGCATTACCATTTACATATGGCAGCAGATCTGAGGACATGTCCAAAAGTTGATCTGTGCCCTAAGGTGTTCTGATATCAAGTTCACTTTGTATCAGTGCAACCTTATGCTCGAACATGGTGTTTGTGATGGTCAGTCCATGACTAGTACAGAAGTCCAATAACAAAGCACAGCTTGGGCAGGTAGATCGTTCCTCCCAATCACTTCCTCCCAGGTTTCTCTATTGTCACCCACATGAGCATTGAAGTCCCTCAGCGGAACTATAGAGCCTGCTGCAAATATCTGAGATTATTTCTGCTCAATATAAAAGTTTTTCCATTAACCGTTGAGTCCATGTTTCCCAAGTCTCTATAACAGAGGTATTGAGTAAAATAATATCATGAGAAAAAAAAGAAAAAGGAATATCAGAATAACATAGATTGCAACCCAGTGTGGAGAAGATAAAGACAAACAGATGGGCGCACAATCCCAAAACTGCGGTAAGAATATATTCACAAAGCTGAAGAGTGAAGTTATTGCTAACTGCTAAGCTAAGGTAACTAGCAGAAACACCTGTGGCATTATGGAGAGAATGGCTAAAAGGAGGAGATAGCTATGGGTGCTTTTATTTTTACTTCTAGTGTGGACGACAAATGCAATAAATACAATGAACACACTATAGACAGTAGAACAACTATAAAGGCACTATAGAAGATATAACCAGTATAGAAGTGTGTTATGTAATGTAATTTATATTGATGGTCAGTATTATAAATAATATTATTGCCATCAATATTATTTTTCATTAGTAACACAGTGCATTCAGCAGTATTGATTGTGTTTACAGCTGCTGGATGTGAGGCAGGATGTACTCGCTGCAGATAACATGGACTTCTGCATGGGCATCAAAATATGGGGGGTTTTATTATTAAGATTTCAAGGATCATCTGATGGTCCAGGTTTTAATCAACATGCTCAATAAAAGTGTTTTATTTATTCATTCCTTGACGATACTGAATGATTGCAGTGTAACCTAACAATAACATAGAGATCTTATTGTATACAACATGAATATATGTCTTATTTATTTTTGATATGGGCTTACTTTTTATAAAGGCCTAATCTAAAATGACATTACTTTTGTTATTTTATTAATTTAAATATTTACTCTGTAGCTGGCTTCCTCCCACAGTTCTAAGGTTAATTGGTAACTCGTAGGCATGAATGTGAGTGTGAATGGTTGGCGACTTGTCCAAGGTGTATCCCACCTCTCACCCCACTGTGTAGCTGAACACATTCAATTGGCCTCGAAGTTTCATTAAACCTAATTAAAATAGAAACACTCACTCATAATAATTTACCAGTTATAGGTCCAGGTCTGGTTAGGATAAATGGTACACATTTGGTGCACACACACACATGCACACACACTCACACAATGGAGATTGAGTAGTTCTTTACCGCCTTGCAGGCACGCTGTGATGAATGCTACTTATCTAGTGTGTGTGTTGGTGTGTTTGTCAAGGGGAAAGGGCAAGATTAATGAACATTTGTTGATCTGAACCCCAAGGTGATTGCACACACACACGTCCCTTGCTTCTACCAACCTTCAGATCAATAGGTGCATTATTACAAACACAGAACAAACTGAATTTGTCTCCAGAAAAAGGCCTAAGAGCTGAAATACAGCCTGAATTACACCGACTGAAAAGCAGACTGAGATAGAGCCAAATAACAAACAAAAACTTTAATTTCCCAAAGAAAGAAAATTGAGATAATACTAAGATAAAAGGTATGCTTGTGATCAATTTACAGATATACCTTCTCTGATAGCTTACGTTATCCACAAACTCACACACACACGTCTCACACTTGCAGGTTGTGTGCTGGTAGGTGTCACCACAGATGAAAAACAGAATCACAGCCAAGACAAAAACTACAACAAACTCTTCTCAGGATCACCGTGTTCATAACGGATTATTCTCAGTCCACTGGCATGTATTCAGTAGCTCTCATTAGCATGGCTGAGGCATAGCATGCCATGTTACTTATTTTTACAGTTCTATGCCAACAGAAGGATTATTAAATGACAAAAGAAGAGAGAGTTTTAATTAGGGAGGTACTGACAAATCTGTTACACATCTCTTTATAAATTATGAAGGTTTCACTCAGAATAAGACTTTATTATCTGAGCATTTAAATGTCTCCTGGTTCCAGAGGCACAGTCCACAGTGATAGTGCAGTCAGACTGTATTGCAGGAGCAACTTTGGCTAGTAAGTTGCACTAACGCCCCACAAGCTGTAAACCATATGTTACACTGCAGCCAATCACCACCCCTCTTTATCTGCTACTTGCACATCTAATAAATAAAAATAAAAAAAGTCAATATTTCCTGAATGAGGGGTCTGTAAAATTCAAATTGCGAATAGTGAATATCTATCATACCTGACTTCTTCGATGAAATTAATGGAAGCTCTCATATATGTAATTAGGGCCATCGTAACTCAACCAAGAATGGTAGATGGCAATGAAAAATCATGCCAACTTCCATATCTTGTTGATTGTAATACCATAATGCTATGCTCCTGTAGTCTTTCCTTACAGGAAGTGTGGATAAAGAGCTCAAACGGTCAGGGTGTGATTTCATGGTAGGACAGCCATAATCCCTCAGACATAGAGGCAGTGTTAGTCAGTCCCAAGGCGGATATTGCAAGTGGACCAGTGTGAGAATGATTCCTTATTACTTTTGTGACCCCCTGATCTGTCCTCTAGGACCACCACAAGGTCAGAATTTATACACAGATGATATCTACTATGAATTTCTCGGACTTGAGCAAGCATCATAGTTTGATGCTGAACATCACATGAATATTATTTTATGAACCATGAATGCATGTTGAGAAAGCCTTTGCTATTTTTTGATATTATGAGCTGACGTACTGTACTTCAAAAGCTTTTATTTGGGGCCAGGTTTGGTCTGGCACAGTGCAGTTCAGTCTAGTATGGCCTCTTGCTGAACACTGTGGAGATCCTGTGACTGGACTGGGTTGGGCCTCAGTATGACTCTGCACAGGCATGCTTCGCAAAATCTATTTAGATGAAGTCAATGAGCTGAATGCTGTCATTTTTTTCTTCATGTTCACTTTTCAAATGTTTAAGCTTAATGTCTTAGAGCTGCAGAGACTGATCTCAGTGCAGCTGAATGCACTTGGTGAGACATTTTAAGATTAAAGCAGATCCTGATCAAAATTTGCTTTTCTAGCATGTGTACACACAAGCAATAAATGAACAAAGTTCTCAGTTGCCTGAACTCATTTAGCTAATTGCATCTGTTGTCAATACCTTAAACCATTTGACATGGTAAAACACAATTTGCAGATCTCACTGTATGTATTGTACTGCATGAATATTTTTTGTAACTGCACGTCTACTTTTTGTAAAATTGCAATAAACAAACTGTCTGGCCCTGAACATTGTGCTTTCTATTTGTTTACAGTGCTGACTGCTCAATAGATTTTGACTGGTTGCAGGTTCAAATCAACAAAGAACAAGAATTACAGTATCACAGAGACAAAGGACAAGTTTGTGAGATGCAGGGTACAGTACTGTAAAAATACAAGGAGGAGGAAGAACAAAAAAAGAGCAAAGCAGAGTAGTCATTTCTGATCAATTTTGAGCTGCTATGATAGAACTTCTTCTTCTTCTTCTTCTTCAACAGTTTTCATACACAAAAATATCAAATATCACTGCTATGAAAATGAATGGGTGTGTATTGAAAGAATGTTTGAGAGCTAGAGTGGAGAGGGAGAGAAAAATTCATCGAAAAATAAATTTGTAAACTGCGATTGAGGCCGCAAATGTCACTCTACAGACATGATTACCACTCAAAAGGCAGGAAAATTCGATCGCAGTGATAACACTGCTGAAGCTGTCAGTTTTATAGTTTTGGGGTCAAACACAAAGATTCGCCAGCAACACGCATCTCCTGCCCAATCTACTCCCATGTTAATTTGAGAAGAGAAATTTTGTGACTCTGGCCTGCAGCTGACCCTGGTTGCTTGGCAACCTCATCCCTGCCTTTGACTAACTTTATTGAAGTCTTTGTATGATAACAATGACTATCAAGACAACATTTTTAATGTCGGCCATTTTATCCTTCTCTCTAGACACAAACACAGACACATAGATAGAGACAGACAGACACACACACACAGACAGACAGACAGGGCAGACACACAAGCACACACACACAGACAGACAAGACAAACACAAGCACACATGCATACAAGTTTTTCCTCACTCGAACCGAGGGTCTAAGGACAGAGGGTGTCACTCCCTGTACAGATTGTAAAGCCCTCAGAGGCAAATGTACTTTGTGACTTTGGGCTATACAAAGACAAAAGTCTTTCAAAATAAGAGTCCCTTCAAAATAAAAGACTTTGTAAAAGTCTCTCATTAACATACACAAGACCACACAAGCACGCACACACACACACAAACACTCTTTCAAAATAAGAGTCCCTTCAAAATAAGAGCCCTTCAAAAAGGCAATGATGACACAGCTTGTTGTATTAATACTGAATTCGCTGAGCAGTGTCAATAATAATGTATGGGGGCGACGGGGCCAGAGTCAGGCACACTCAAAATTTCTTTAGAAATCTTTCTAGTTAACTCCCTCATCTACTAGGCCAAGGCATGTGTGATGTAAATTACTTATTCCACTTTGTAGTGGAGATAACCTCCTTCTCAGTAATACAGAACAGATAACCTCTCACTGTCATTAAAGGTGTGGGGGCAGATAGACAGAGAAACAAGATAAATGTGGGAGGAGATAGTGTGGAGAAAGAATAAAAGATGTTTAACTTAACAACTTATTTGGTGCGTCTGATAAATATGTTTTTATGACACTTTTACATTATATGAAATACTGTTAATGGGGTTAACATTGGATCCGCTGAATTAAGCTTTTCTACAAAATCACTGAAATAAAATCTGAAAGTAAACTGATGTACCTAGAGTATACAGTATCTATATTGTTTGTGATTCATAAACAGTCATTAAACTGAAGACAACGATGGACTTTGGTGATGGTAAGCCACATATAATTATCTGAGTACAAAGCTGACTTCACTTAAAAAGTTAAGCAGTGAGTGTCACTGATTGTTATACATGCAGAGACAGCCATCACAGCATTGAGAAACGCTGGTGAGAAACTGAGTGACGGACTATTAGTGGTGATGATTTTGAAAGGACTGCCAGCATTGTTCAAAACGTTTGCTATTCATGTCAGTCAAAGTGAGGAGGCAGTATCTTTTGCTGGATTCGACACTATAAAGCTATGAAGACACTGAGAAATTGTGTACAGCAACAGCAGAGGACAATATCATGAAGTGTGGTGAGCAGCAAGGAGTATGCATTCGGAAAGAGTGATGAGGACGCAGAGATCCAGCCAGCATGTGGTGTCAAGGTGACAGGTCTGATGGTGGATACTGGGGCAACTTTCATCAATCATCACAGATACAGCAAAGTTCAAGAAGTTTAACAACAATTTCCAGCCTGAAGAACACTGCATGCAGTTGGCTGATGGCACAAGATGCACAGGAATCGCAGAGCGCAAAGGAGACGCAGAGGTTTGCTTAACTGACAGCAGAGGACAACGCCACTACATGATGCTGAGAAAAGCATTATACATCTCCTCGTACCCATAAGACATCTTTTCTGTGAGAGCAGCTACTACCAGCGGAGCAAAGAGACAGACACAAAGACTGTACAAAATTCCACATTCATGAGTGACAGACAGGCTATACTACTCACAAACAGTAAACAATGAATGTGATGACCAATGTACAGGGTGTTATGATATGCAGTCATGGCACGAGACCCTAGGGCACTGTATTTATGATGATATTCAGAAATTAAAGAGTGTTGTTAATGGTATGACAATGAGGGTAAATAGACAAATCTGCCCAACATTGTGAAGTGTGCACTCAGTGAAAGTTTATACAAACCAGGAACAGGGAGCCTGATGTAAGAGCAAGAGCAGCTCACACAGACATAGCGGGACCAGTAGACCAAGATTCCAGAGATGGGTATAGGTTTGCGTTATCATTCACTGATGACTATTCCAGTGCAGTACTCGTATGTGTACTTTCTAAAAAATAAGAGTGACACAGTACAACAGAGAGGTTTCTCATTGATTCAGCCCAATGCAGAAATGTTAAATGTATGAGGTCGACAGAGGTGCAGAATTTATGGGAAAGAATTACCAGGCACTATTCAGCAAAAGTGGGATTAAACATGAAACTTCAGTTCCATGCTTACCACAGCAAAATGGTACAGCTGAGCGAAATTGGCATGCTCTATTTGACATGGCTAGGTGTATGCTAATAGAGTGAGTTGCCAAAAGACAAGACACCTTACTTAATGTTGACAGGCAGACAGCCTAACCTCTCCAGGATGCAGAAGTTTGGGTCAGTGTGTTATGCCTATAAACAAGACAAGAGGAAACTTGACTCAAGGTCTGAGAAGGGAATCTTTGTTGGGTTCAACAAGAATAGTCCAGCATCCCGACAAAGGGAAAGTGCAGAAGCCCAGACTGGTGAAGTTATGGACCGCCAGACAGAGACTGATATGATGCCTGATGACGATGACTTTGAGGTGCAGGAAAGGTGAACAGTCAAGCACAGACAGGTGAGACAGGCGAGATGAAACATGAGCACAAGCGATATCCTTCTAGAGTGAGGAAGAAATCAGGCTATTTAAATGAATATGTATCTGACTACCACTGATTATTGTTACAGATTGTGTGATGTACCCCTAACATTCAGGGAAACTGTAACCTCACCATAAGAGTGGGTTAATGAGATGGATGAAGAAATAAAGTAAGAAAGCAGTGGGGGTAGATGGGTGTTTGATCTTGAGAATAATTTTGATGGATCTGACAAATTCAAAGCAGAATAGCCAAAGGATACAGTTAAAAGATGGGTATGGACTACAGGAGACATTTTCACCATACTGCTAATCTGAAGTGATAAAAATGCAGACTATAAGACTATGAAGATGAAAGACTGAAATATTTCCTTGATATTGATTTTGACCAGAGTGCAAAAAAGTCACACAAGAGATATGTGGAAAAATACTCGAAAGGTTTGACATGCAAAATTGTAAATCTACAGCGACAACTTGTGAACAAAACTTAACAGTTGATGTGTTGCCTCTAAGGCATTTATGTCGTTTATCTTTATTGTTTGCTTTAAAAGAATTCATTTATATGTGTTTAAGTTACAAATAGCAGTAAAAAGGTAAAATTGTTTGAGAAGATTTTATTTTGAAGGTCAACTTGCTAGCGACATCACTTCCTGCTGGATTACTTTCCTGTTTACTTTCTCTTCCTGGTTGCTCTGAGAGGAAACTGACATGCTCTTCATGCTCTGAGGCTTATCCACAGCCATCCACTTGGAAACATTGTTCAGGCAACGCTTTTTTACCACTTGTTAAATGAAGATTCAGAAAGTAAAAAGTCAACTCTACTCTACTCCTGTGTTCATTGTGAAGGTTTAGCTTGGTGTTTAACCAGAGTTGCTATACTCTGCAACAGAACACTACAGTTGAGGTGATGCAGAAGGTAGTAGGTAACCTGAACTATCTGACTACATGTACGAGACCAGATTGAAGTTCTGTTGTAAGTAAACTGTCACAGTACTTAACGGAACCAACAAAAGAGCAATGGACTACATTAAGCCATGTACTGAGGTATCAATCAATCAATCAATCAGATTTTATTTGTATAGCCCAAATTCACAAAACACCTCTGAGGGCTTTACAATCTGTACAGGGAGTGACACCCTCTGTCCTTAGACCCTCGGTTCGAGTGAGGAAAAACTTGCCCACAAAAAAATGTTTTAATAGGGAAAAAGGGTGGAAGAAACCTCAGGAAGAGCCACAGAGAATGGATCCCTCTCCCAGGACGGACAGACATGCAATAGATGTCACGTGTACAGAACAAATCAACACAAACATATTGTACAATTACAATGAATGATAAAATGACAATGAATTACAATGAATGATAAAATGATTACAGTAGCAGTGGAACCTGTGACAGAGATAGAGAGACACAGATGCGCAGATGCACAGCAGCAGCAAGTCATTAACTTTAAACTAACTATAAACTGTAATGGAGATATGGTAACAATAATGACAGTAATAACATGGTGGAGGAAGGAGAGAGAGGGAGAGAGACAGAGAGAGAGAGACGTTTGAGTAGATTGTTTAGTAAAGGGAGATGTGACTACATCTTCAACCAATACCTTGCCTAACTAGGCACAACCCTGAGAGAGAGAGAGAGGGGGGGAGTCCCTCGGCTGTTTAGTCCTATAGCAGCATAACTAAGGGATGACCTGAGCCAGCCCTAACTATAAGCTCTATCAAAAGTAAAGTCTTAAGTCTACTCTTAAAAGTGCTGACCGTGTCTGCCTCCCGAACCCAAAATCGTAGTTTGTTCCACAGAAGAGGAGCCTGATAGCTGAAAGCTCTGGCTCCCAATCTACTTTGGAGACTATAGGAACCACAAGGAACCCAGTATTCTGAGAGCGCAGTGTTCTAAAGGGGTAGTAAGGTACTATGACCTCTTTAGGTATGATGGTGCCTGACCATGAAGAGCTTTGTATGTAAGGAGAAGAATTTTAAATTCTCTTCTAGATTTAACAGGTAGCCAATGCAAAGAAGCCAAAATGGGAGAGATGTGATGTCTGATCTTGGTTCCTGTCAGAACACGTGCAGCAGCATTCTGAATTAACTGCAAAGTCCTAAGAGACTTATTGGAGCAGCCTGATAAGAAAGAGTTACAATAGTCCAGCCTAGAAGTAACAAATGCATGGACTAGTTTTTCTGCATCTGCTTGAGACACGATGCGTCAGATTTTGGCATTGTTACATAAGTGGAAGAATGCAGTCCTCGAAATTTGTTTTATGTGGACATTAAAGGACAAATCCTGATCAAAAACAACTCCAAGATTCTTTACGGTGGAGCTGGAGGCCAGGGTGATCCGTCTAAAGTAACTAAGTCTCTAGAGTTTCTGAGGTGTCCAAAAGGCACAGTTAAGAAAGAGTTGTGTTACAGAAAATGTGACAATGAGAATCTAAGACTTCATGCTTACAGTGATGCAGATTGATTGACTGAGGTAACAGATGCAGTACAACTGGTTATTGTGCAAGCCTAAATGAAGTATATGGTGTTAGCTGCCACAACCCAAGAGTATTTGCTTGTACCTAGTACAACTACTAGAGGGCATTGATGCATGTCAGTACCCACCACCTAAGGATTATGAGGATAACACAGGTACAATAACATTAGCAAAGAATCCTGTAAGCAGACAGAGATGTGAAAAGGCGTTGAGAGCATTAGGAAGTCATGGGTCCTTTGTGGTCTGTGATGGTCTTTATGCCCTTCCACATGCTCCGGGGGTCGTTGGTGGAAAAATGACCCTGTATCCTGAAAAATGACCCTGTATCCTGAGGGCATAAGTAGCCTTTACTTTTTTGATGCCAGCCTCCATTTTCCTCCTTGCTGCTTTCAGTGCCACTGAATCTCCCGACCTGAAGGTTGAGCCTCATGCCTTAGAAGAGACTGCACCTCTCGTCAGCCAGGATTTCTGATTGGGACTCAAAACAGTTCTGCAGCATAGAGACAGCTCTGCTGGGCCACACAGTGATGGTTCCTGCACATTGTCCTGTGCCAACAGGATGGAGATGTGCTCAGTGAATCCCAGGTCTGGTCAGGCACTGCTCTGTCTGTCTGTCTGTCTGTCTGTCTGTCTGTCTGTCTGTCTGTCTGTCTGTCTGTCTGTCTGTCTGTCTGTCTGTCTATCCTAGATATAAAACTAAAGGAGGAACATTATGCATCTGTTTTGGCAATTCAAACTAAAATCCTGTTCAAGACTTTAAAACAAGGACTGAATAATCCCAAGAGGAAAAGAAAAAAAAAAAGCATTTCCCTGGAAGTTTTTAAATAGAAATTAAGTGTAATATATTACTTATCTACTGCCTGTAAGGACAGGGAAGGAAACCCTGCTTCTTTATCTTTAAATCTTTGATATGAAGGTCTAATTATCATAATGACTTAGCAATGTTACTATTCAGTCCTAACTGTTTGAAGTGACTCCTATTATCATTTCTAGTTTGAAAGTCACAGAGCTCAGTTTTCTGACCAAAAGTTCCATATTTTACACCTTTCTGGTGTTTTACTTGAAATTTGGTAACCATTAGAAGATGCCATGCAAGGTGCCAAAGGTACCATCAGTAAGTAATTAATCACTAATCGGTTTACATTGTAGTGGACAACCCGCTCTACATGAGCCACAACTGCCCCAGCACAGCATCAGGATTATAGATCTGTGAGCAGGAACAGTTTTTTCACAATATTTCCCTCATATCACATCAATCCTTATTCACCGTAAAGCACACACCTCCACCTTTTCTCTCCACAGAGGACAGCTCTGTTCTGTCAGATCAATATACAGAAAAGGCGTCACCAGAATTTCAGGATTTAGCCGAGTTTCAACAACAAAAGACATTTCACTTACTGATTCTGATATTGACATGGAGGTTATCGAGTTTATTATCCACGCCTGTATGT
>CM071610.1:27618782-27648782 GCA_036365135.1 Miichthys miiuy | reverse complement strand
CGGTGCAATAGTTGAAATCTGAGGTGAAAAGGGTGAAGAGGAACGGGACAGAGAACAGTCCCCTGTGGGGCCCCAGTGTTACTGACCACCCTATGGGACACACAGTTCTGTAGGCGTACGTACTGTGGTCTGCCCATCAGGTAGTCAACAATCCAGGACACAATGGGGGCCTCCACCTGCATTGCCGTCATCTTCTCACCCAGTAGAGTCGGACGGATGGTGTTAAAAGCACTGGAGAAGTCAAAGAAGATGATTCTCACAGTGCTCACCGGCTTGTCCAGATGAGTGTAGACTCTGTTCAGCAGGTATAATATGCCGTCCTCAACTCCCATTTGGGGCTGGTAGGCGAACTGTAGTGGATCATTGAAGGGCCTGACCATAGGTTTTAGCTGCTCCAGGACAAGCCTCTCTAGGGTCTTCATTATGTGGGACGTCAAGTCTACCAGTCTGTAGTCCTGAGGGCCACTGGGACGTGGCGTCTTTGGCACAGGAACAAGGCAGGACGTCTTCCACAACACTGGGACGCTCTGGAGGTGAATGCTCAGGCTGAAGACTTGACACAGTACTACTCCACACAGCTGAGGGGCACAGGCTAAGCACCCTTGGAAAAACACTGTCAAGACCTGCAGCCTTGCCGGGGTGGAGTCTCGTCAGTTGTCTTCTCACCAGGTCAGGTGTAAAGGACACTGTAGAGGTGACCGTTGGGGGAGGGGGGAGGTCCTCAGGTTGTGGCAGACATGATGCAGAGCAGGGGGAATGGGTAGAGTAGGTGGTAGTTAGGCTAATTAAGGTGGTGAGGTGCAGACAAGGGGTCTGTAAGGAGGGGGAGTGGGGGGAGGTAGAGTGGTAATAGTTGTTGGGTAGCCAGCAGCAGAGTCTTGAGGGGTAGGGGCCACAGTATCAAACCTATTGAAAAATAGGTTCAGTTCATTGGCTCGGTCTACACGTCCCACCTATCAATGTCCTCCCCGTGGGGCTCACAGAGTGCAGGCCAGTCAGTCACCTCAAAGCAGCCCTGCAGTGCCTCATAAGCCTCCTCCGACCACCTCCTCGCAGTCCTTGTGATCGTAGGCTTCCTCTTCACCAGAGGCACATAGCAGGGTTTGAGGTGAACCAGGTTATGATCAGAGCTGCCCAGAGGGGGGAGAGAAGAGGAGATGTATGCATCCTTAATGTTAGCATATAACAGGTCAAGGGTCCTCTCCTCTCTGGTAGGACAGCTCACGTATTGTTTGAAAGTCGGCAGGACTCTATCCAAGGTGATGTGGTTAAAGTCTCCCGACATGATGATGAGGGCACTGAGGTGTTGGGTCTCAGTTTGGAGATGATGGCATGAATGGTGCTGCAGGCAGATGTTGGGTTTGCAGAGGAGGGATGTACAGGACAACAATGATGACATGCGGGATCTCTCTTGGCAGATAGTATGGACGTAGACCAACGGCTAGCAGTTCAACATCCGGGCTGCAGAGCTGTTCTTTAATTGTGATGTGACCGGGATTACACCATCTGCTGTTAACTAGAATGGCAAGCCCCCCACCTTTCCGCTTACCGCTCTTGGTACAATCCCGGTCGGTCCGGACAGTGTGGAAGCCATCGACAGAGACGTTCTGGTCCGTAATGTCCCTGTGCAGCCATGTCTCCGTGAAGCACTTCAGACTGCATTCCCGGTACTCTGTGTGGCTCTGTGCTAGCGCCGTTAGCTCATCCATTTTGTTGCTAAGAGACTGCACATTTCCCATAACATTAGAGGGGAGACATGGCTTAAATCTTCTCCTCTCCATTAGTCCATCCCGTCTCGACCCTCCTCCCCGGCGTTGCTTCCCTCCTCTGCATCCCCGGTATGGTTTTCTCCAGAGTTCAGCTGGTATATTGGCTGGTCTTGCTATTATGTCGGCCGGCATTAGCGCGATCAGCTGTTCCCGAGTAAACAAAGGCAAAAAAAAAGCTGACAAGCTGCTTCTCAACTTCTTGTGGAAAAATAGAACACACCATGTGAAGAAATCTGTTTTAATGAATGACTATGAAAATGGTGGGCTTAATTATACAAATTTCTGCACCCTAAACAACACTTTTAAGATAAACTGGTTGAAACTATTTTTTAAGAACCCTAATGCTATTTGGAATGTTATTCCCTTCCATATTATGTCAGAACTGGGTGGATTACACTTTTTTAAAAATCTGTAACTATAATATTGATAAAATACTGATAGAAATGTCAGTCCTTTCATGGTCCGTTATTTTCAAACATAATTTTTGACCTCATAACTATTATACACGGACATGCAAGAAGTAAATAGACACCTTTAATTTGAATTTGAATGAAGGTGTCTATTTACTTCTTGCATGTCTCTGTATATGGAACAACAAGGACATTTTGTTTAAATGCAAATCCCTTTTTATTGAGTATTGGTGTAATAATAACATAGTACATGTAGCTCAATTATTGAACAGGGATGGTCTACTCTTATAATGAGTTCTTATATGAATATAATATCCCTGTATCACCTGTTGATTTTTACAAAGTTTTTGAACAATCCCATCTGGTGTTTGCATGTTATTTAGATCTCAACCAAGAGTGAAACCCAACATTTGTCCCTGCTGTCCTTGTCAGACACCCCAGTAGGGAAAGCTTGTTTGACTGGTAACCATGGTAATAACAACAAATTAATTAGATTCCTGTTAAAAAGAGATGTCACTACAGTTCCATACGTGGTCTCATACTGGAATAAATACATGGAATGCACTGACCAGAAGATCTGGTTCTTACCCAACTGATATCTGTTAACCAATAAAGTGAGAAAAATTTCATTTAAAATAATTCAAAGATTTTATCCATCCAATGATCATATTGTTAGAAGATTCAAAAAAGACATTGATGTGAAATGCACTTTCTGTTATGAACATATTGAAACAGTTACTCATTTATTTTGGCACTGCCCTTTTGTCCAAAGTCTGTGGATTGATATCTGTAACTTTATTGCTAACAATGTTGATAAAGATTTTAAGTTGTTTTGGATGGATGTACTGTTTAGGCTCTTTGACTTTAACAAAAATAGAGAAAAACGAAACATTTATTATCAACCTCATCATACTGATGGCGAAATTTCGTATTCATAAATGTAAATTTACTCAAAGAAAACCATCTTTTGATGGACTACAAAACGCGTATCTGAGATGCTTCTCCCCATGCGCTCTTACCATGTTGTTTCATGAAGGATATATAAATGTGGACAACCCGGTGAAAAATATGACTTCATTATCAATAAATGAATATTGTCCACTTGTCAAAGACATAAAATGAACTGATTGTCACATGGTATGGTCACTCACCCTCCTGTCGACTCATATATATAAACAACTAACAAGTTATGGCAAAGATATATGTGTCACATCGGTATGTCAAGTTGAGTTTTTGTCCTGTCTCCATGTTTGTTTTGTGACTTCCTGTTTTATTTTGGAAATTAACTCTCCTCTTGTTTCAGGTCACTTGTCCTTCCTCATGTGTCACCAGTCTGATTGTCTTCCCTGATTCCTGATTGTGTCCACCTGTTCCCCATTTCCCTCCATGTGTGTTTATAGTCTGCGTCTCCCTTTGTCCTGTGCCAGTGTGTCAAGTCTGTTGTCCTGATCACCAGCCCTCTCGTCACAGTCAAGTCTGTATTTATCTCGTAGTCTAGTTTTTGTTGTTTTCTTATAGCTCCTTGTAAGAGTGATTTTTTTTTGTTGGCCTTTGCCCTATCGTTAGTTCTAGTTTAGTTAGTGTCTAATTTTGCTCTTCCCTCGTCGTTAGGCGCTTTTTGTTCTTCCCTCAGTTTTTGGAGGTGTTTTTTGTTCTTCCCTCTTTTTTTGGAGGCGCCTTTTGTTTCCCCGGTGTTGCCCGGTGTTAAAGAAATAAAATCATCTGCTTCATCCAGTACTCTGCATTCGAGTCCTCTGCTTTGAGTTTCCGGTTGTCAATATGATTAATCAGTAACGGTAACTTCCATGATAATCTATAGAATGCTGGATGTCACAGTTAGAAATAGTTTTTCCTGTGTGTGTGAACGCAGCTCCACAGTCTTTTCCCTCCAGGTAACTGCGCAACTGAAAACCTGATGCTATTGCTCTAATCACTGCATCAACTATTTCTTTTTTAAAGGATGTAGGATCTCTTTATTTCTGAAGCCTATTGCTGCTACGACAGACAAATAAAAATCAGTATCACATCATGACGCAAAACATTTAATGTTAAAACATAATATTGTTATTAATGATATGTTATAACGTGAAATTCTTGCTACTTTGGACCTCTGAGGTAAGTTGCTTGTAGAGTTCTATTCTACCCCTTTCTTGATAGTGGGACCTGGGAATCCTTCACAAGGTAGGTAACGTAAGGTTGGCTTTTCCCTCCAGGTAACTGCACAATTGTAAACCTGATGCTATTGCTCTAATCACTGCATCAACTATTTCTTTTTCAGGAATTCCCTTGCTGATTCCTTGCTCAATTTGATGTGCTAGACTGGAAAAGGTAAGCTTGACTTTTTGTTCTGGCTCACCAATCTGGCCTGATATTTTGAACTCTCTGCTCCACTGTAGTGACAGACGAGGTTGAGGGGTCTGTTGAGTGTAGACATGGTCTTGTTTAGCACTATTACCTTCCCCGCTCGCTGACCTTTTGGCTTCATTGGCTTGGTTTGATTTCTCCTGTAATCATAGTGCTAACTGTAGTGTCTCAATCTCTTGTTTAGCCTTGCTTCCTCTGAAGGCTGACTAAATTGCTCTTGTGCCAAATATGTGTGTTTTGCATCTGAGGCTACCTGTTCTAGTACACTATCTTTAGTAGCCTGTTGCAACTCGACAATTTTATCTCTCAAAATCAGTAGCTCTGCCATACCCTGATCCTCAAGTTCATCTAGTTCTTCTCTTTCTGTCAAGTGTCTTGTGACATAGGAGATGAGAGAGAGAGGAGCAACCTTTGTTTGAAACCTCTTCTGGAGAAGGAAGGTTTAGGAAATCACAAACTTCAACCAAAGAATCTCTTGTCAAAGTGTACAAGCTCCACCAATCAAGTTTCAAGTCCTCTACTTCTGAAAAATCCATTTTAGTCTCTGAAAATCAGTGTGATGCAGAACCTTGTCCTTGTAGAATAGGCAGCACAGCTCTCCTGGCACCAGTGGTTGACCGTGGCTCTCTGTACGCAGCCGCTGAACCGTCACACACTGTCGACTATATGTAGAAATCACATAATGAAAATGCTACTTCCAGCGAGTCTAATCCAACTGACTACTGTTTTATAAAATAAAAATTAAAAACAGCAGCATAACAGCAGCAGTGGCCGTGGCAGGTCATTAGCAGCTGCCCGCACACTGCTAAGTCAGTGGCAACTGCCCTAGACACTGGCAGCTGCTGTAGCACCGAAAGTGCCACTGCTAGCTGCCACTGCCACGAATTGAGCTAGTCTTTTCTCCATACTAAACATCCCAGATGTCACAACATAAGCAGCGACTGATCAATGGATCCTGATCCAATGGACCTATGATGTACGGAAGAAGATCACTCAAGACCAGGAGTCAGCATCTGCATTTATTCCTATAAAGCAGTGAGGGCACAGTAGCACACACGGGTCGACAAGCTCTCTCTCAGTCCTCAGCACAAACGCTCCTTTTAACCTGTACAGTCTCATTACAACATATCACAGTAAATGGTAAATGGACTGTACTTTAATAGCGCCTTTCTAGTCTTCCGACCGCTCAAAGCACTTTTACACTACATGGCATCAGTGTATGAATGTGTGAGAATGGGTCACCCATTCTCACACATTCATACACTGATGCCATACAAGGTGCAAACTCATCAGTTTCAGGAGCTAACTGTTGGCAGAGCAGCATGTTACAGCGGCTACTTGTTGTGAACCCAACGAGAGACGTTCTGCTGCTTCTCAGGGCACTCACACTGCAACTAAAATCAGCTGCGTGCGGGAAGACTTTTATTAACTATGTCCACCAGACAAGTGGCCTGTCAGTGTCCATCACAAATTAAATCACAAATAAAGTTTGCCCATCATTAATGAAAACACAAATAAACATTCAATAATTGAGCACACCATTCAACACCCCCACTTGCTCTCACATTATTACAAACAAAAAAAAACATTACATTACATTTACATTCAGTCAAAAAGAGGGAAAATATCATCACCTTTCCATGATTTTCCTTTTAGTTATCTCCAAACATAAACTTACATAACAAACATAAAGCAAATTTAACTAACTTAAATTTTGTTGCAGGTTTGGTCAACAAATCTGCTACCATCTGGGCAGTTGGACATTACTCCAATAATACCTTCCCATCATTCACAATGGACCGTATGAAGTGGTATTTTATATCCACATGTTGACACCTCTGTCTACTGGCTGGATTCTTAGCTAAAGCAATTGTGCCTTGGTTGTCCTCATACAGCTTAGGTAGTGCATACAGATGTTTATCAATGCCATCTAAAAGTTGTGTGAGGTACTGACACTCTGGATGGTTGCAGCCAGAGCAATATACTCTGCCTCACAAGTAGACAGTGCTACAGTGGGCTGCTTTTTGGTCTTCCATGACACTAAAGGTCCACCCTTCGTCAGGCTTACACAATACCCAGTTGTACTTCTTCTATCATTAACATCACCAGCCCAATTTGCATCACTGTAAGCTTGTATACCCAGGATCTCATCACATTTCCTGTAACACAACTTCTTATCCCTTGTGCCTCTTAGATACCTTAACACATGTTTAACTGTACCAAAGTGTTGTTCAGTAGGTTCAGTAAAATACTGTGACAGTTTGCTTACAACAAAACTCAAATCCGATCTTGTACAGACAGTCAAATAAATCATACTACCCACTGCCTCTCTGTATCTTGAAACATAACTCATCAATGCAGCATCATCTGTGTAGTTCAGTTTTTGTTCACAAGGTGTTGACCTAGGTCTACAATCTTGCATGTTGAACCTTTCCAGGATTTTCCCAACATACTTTGCTTGTGACATTGTTACACAGTCGTCACTCTGGTTAAAATCAATGCCAAGAAAATGATTTAGTTTAAGTCCTTCATTTTGAACCTTGCTGTAAGCATGTCCTTCGTAACATTCATAGCATTTTCATCACTTCAAACAGTTTTTCACCAGTTTTCAGTCCAGGATTTTGTGGGCAGTCCTAAAAGGAGACCGCGTGACATCACGTGGTGATCATTAACATAAAAATAGCATAACTCCACTCCTAGCGCAACGGTATAGAAGCCTTAACGGTATAGATTGTGGTTCTGGTGGCTCAAACATATAGGGCTGAGCAATACCAATAATACTGCTAGCTGTAGCATCCATATTGCGCTTGTTACAGTCCTAAAACGCGATCACGTCACGCGGTGCTCATTAACATAAAATTTGCATGCTCCGCCAAGTGGGCGTGGTTTCGGCGTGTTCGTTGGACACGCCCTGGAGCTGAGAATACTGCTCATTTTTACCTGATTTTGACACCTAATTTCATAAACTTGTCGTTATTTTTTATCATTCAAATTTGGTTGGGTGGTTAATAACACTTTCTTCTTTAGTCTGACAAACTCAGGAGAAAATGTCTCATGATAATCCACACCTATCTTTTGACTGTACCCCTTGGCAATATATCAAGCCTTGTACTTCTCAGATCCATCAACAATGGTTTTAATAGCATACACCTATCTACCCCCCACTGCTTTCTTAACCTCAGGCAAGTTGGTCAGGGTAAATGTGTTGTTCTCCCTAAGTGAATGCATTTTCTCATCCATTGCTTTGATCCGCTCTCTTGATTTATCTGAGGTTACAGCTTCTGTAAATGAAACAGGTATGTTACTGTGTTACTCTGAACTTGATCAGTCTCCTCCTCAGACATACATTTAGACACATGGCAATCTGTGTATCTGTCTGGCCTTCTTCTCTCTCTAGAAGGGTATCGGCTAGACTCAGGCTCACACTTGACCTCAACCGTCTGTGGTTGGTGGTGGCTCATTTCAAGTTTATGTTCTACTGCAACATGGTGATCTGGACTTCTGGACCTGGTATGAAGTCATCATCCTCAGTTGTAAAATTAGTCTGTGTCTGTCGTTTTACACCTGACTTAGCTACAAACTTTACCAGTCTGTGCTTCTGCACTTTCTTACTGACAGGAAAGTAGACAGTGTATGCAGGACTGTTTTTGTCTGCCCTGTGTGTTTATTAAAACACCTATTTCTAACCACAGCAGCAGTCTGGACTGCATAAGTCCACAGTTGTTTTGGCAAACCACTTTTGATTAGCATGCACCTTGCCATGTCAAAAAGTGTGTGCCAATTGTGCTCAGCAGTCCCATTTTGGTGAGGAGAGTAAGGTGCTGATGTTTGACGTCTGATCGCATTTTTAATGAGCAAAGTCTGGTACCCTTTTCCTGTGAATTCAGTACCATTATCAGATCTGAAGCATTTCACCTTGCCGTATGGGGCTGTATCAGCTAGAAACTTCTCTGTAGGACTGTGTCACTTTTGTTCTTTAAGAAATACACAAACACTGTACTGGAAAAATCATCAGTAAATGAAAGTGCATATCTGTACCCATCTCTAGACTCTGGGTGGATTGGTCCTGCCAAGTCTATGTGTACTAGCTCTAGAGGGGTTTTAGCCCTCACATCATTGTCTCTATTTCTGGTTTGGTAAAACTTCCCCTGAGTGCACACTTCACAATGTAGAGGTTTGTTTGTTGAACCTTAATTTTCATACCGTCCACAACACCTTGTAAGCTCTGAATGTCATTGTAGTTACAGTGCCCCAGTATCTCATACCATGTCTGCATATCATGACAACCCTTGCATTGATCATCACATTCATCGTCATCATCATTATTTACTGTGTGCAAATAATATAGTCTATCATATACGTGAATATGGAATTTGGTACTGCCTTTGTGGATCAGAACGTCCTTCCCTTTCTTGAAGATCACGGTCACTCCACTGGCAGTAGCTGCTATCACAGATAAAATGTCTTGTGAGAAGGATGGGATACACAGCGCCTGCCTCAGCGTTGCATTCAGGTGTCTTCCTTTGCTGTCAATCAGACTGTGTCTTGGCCTGCAACCTGTTATCAAACCTCTTAAACTTTGCAAGGTCTGTGACGATGTGCGAGGTTGCCCCGCAGCCGACCATCATGCCTCTCACGTCAACTCCTGCCGGCCCCTCACTTACTCTGAAGGCATACTCCATGTCCTAGTCATCTGTCTCCTGGAGACTTTACGTGCATTGTCTCAGTTCCGGCGCTGTTTCCATCTGCAGGTCGTGTCCCGGTGTGTGGTGCTCTTGCAGTGACTGCACCATAGTTTATGCTGGCAGGCTCTGGCCAGGTGTCCCTTTAGGCTGCATTTGAAGCACACCACGTCTGCTGCGGCCCTCTCAGCTCCCCGGTCACCATCGTCCAGAAACTGAATGAGTTCAGCAAAGGCTTCGGCATTCTTTCTCGCATCTTCTAGCAGCTCATCTGCGTCTTCAGTGGTGGGCTCTGTTAAAATAGTGTCCTTTAACCCTTGCAAACGAAGGTGGCCCAAGAATTTCGCCTCCCATAACTCATAACTCTTTTCATCTCCATCAAACAGGAGCCGCGACCAACCGCTACCGTGGCGACTCGTATCTGCAGCCTGTCCACTCATGGTGCTATCAACATGCTAATCGTCACCGGTACACCGTTGGGAACACGCTCTAAAACTGTCTCTGGGTTTCTCTGGGCCCATAACCTGTTGGCAGAGCAGCATGTTACAGCTGCTACTCCTTGTGAACCCAATTTTTCATAGCACCAAACTTGGAGGGAAAAAAAACGAGAGACGTTCTGCTGCTTCTCAGGGCACTAACACTGCAACTAAAATCAGCTGTGTGCAGGAAGACTTTTATTAACTACACCCACCAGACAGGTGGCCTGTCAGTGTCCATCATAAATTAAATCACAAATAAAGTTTGTCCATCATTAATGAAAACACAAATAAACATTCAATAATTGAGCCTACACTAACACTAACCATTCATGTAAAATGAAAAGCCAATTACAGCAATAACCAAGATGATAGATACTTATGTGAAGGTTCTCAGGCATCCAGGTCATCTTTCTTCAAAAAAGGGTTAATATCCTGGATATCCTAACTGGACCTTTGGAAAAGCAACCACAAGATCCAGGAAGGACAAGACTGTCAGTGATGAAGACAAGAAGGATAGACAGAACAACATTGTCATCCCTACGTATCTGGCGTATAAGAAAAACTTCATCTTCAACAAACATAGACTCTGCAGTTTTCTTACTTCTTACGCCTATCTTAAAGACAAGGGCCACTCCTTTAATGACAATGATGTTCACATCTTGGACAGGGAAGACATGTGGTTCAAAAGAGGAGTGAAGGAGGCTATCTATGTAAAAGTAGAGAAACCTTCACTCAACAGAGGAGGAGGCCTCAGACACCACTTATCCCCCACCTACAATGCTGTCCTTTCATCCCTCCCTGACGACAGTCGTCACACAACAATGAGCACTTACAAATTAAGTGAACAATGGGTGGATCTATGAGGTTTCCTAATATAAATACAGAGACTCCCTACCAGTCACTCAGAACTGAAGAAGCTTCTTGGATAAGAGATGAAACTTTTTCACAGATCTACAAATAGTCCAGCTGCCCCACACTTAACCCTTTTTTGAAGGAAGATGATAGATACTTTATTTTACCGGGTAGAGCGGGTCTTCCACTAATCAGATGATCGGCGGTTCAATCCCTGCCTCCTCCAGTCTGCATGTCGAAGTGTGCTTGGGCAAGATACTGAACCCCAAATTGCTCCAGAAGGCTGCGTCATCAGTGTGTGAATGCATATGAATGGTTAGTTGTTGGTTAGTGGTTAGTTCGACTAATGGTTAGTTGAATGTAAGGGAAATACTGCTAACCTAGTAGTTTATTCACAAGGGTTGCAGATCAGATTTCCTTTTTATTGTGGGTCTTTGGGTAGACTATAAATTATATTCTATGAATAAAATGTATTACGAGAACTACAAACACCTTGAAGGATAGCCATTCAACATATCCCAAGACCAAAACCACTGATGTGATGATTTGCCTTTCAATACACTTGTGTAACTCTCAGCCCCAAAATCCATTGGTTCCTACTGCAGACACAAATCCTTAGACAGCACAGACAGTTTACAAATACACTCAGTTACACCAAACTCAAAGTATTCTTGTTGATTACAAAAGTCACCCAATAAATGCTTTTGTGATGAACATTACATATAAACTTTATGAAGGAAGGTTTTTAGAGTACTTTTGTGTTAGAGTGCATTATAAAGGTCAAACAAAACCGTTGAAAAAAGTGCATTTGTGCATTAGATTCTCTAGTGCAGGGATGTCCAAAGTACGGCCCGGGGGCCAATCAGGGCCCACGGTCAGATTTCATGTGGCCTGAAGCTTAATTTTTATAATATATTATTTATGGCCTGCTATGATTGTCAGATACTTACGGAAGAGGATTAGGGCCACATAAAAAAAAGAAAATTCTCAGAATTCTGAGTTTTTTTCTCAGAATTCTGACTTTTAAACTCAGAATTCTGACTTTTAATCTCTGAATTCTGAGTTTAAAAATCAGAATTTTGACTTTTAATCTCAGAATTCTGACTTTTTTTCTCAGAATTCTGAGTTTTAAGTAGAACCTGCAGGACCACTTTGCTTCAGTTGAGCACTAGAAGAGACTGTAAAGAGAAGAGAAAATGTCGGACTTGAGCGATTTTTTTTTTTGTGTGTGCCTTGAGGGTCCCAGAAGACGTAATTAAACTGATGGAAGAGGAAAAGGTGAGTGAAAAGTCAATATGAGTTGACAAGTTGGTTTGCTGGCTGGTGTTTGTAAAAGAGAAGCTGTAACAGAAATGAAGCATGTAAGGTGCAGACTAATATGGTTGGGCGATATTGGCGAACGATGTTGGACGTTCGTCGCTGGTTTCTTGTTTGGGGGCAATTTTTTATCATTATATCTAGCTAATATGACTATTGGTCTGCCCCCGGAGAACCGGTGAGAGCCAGGGCTGGGGACGCCGTAGACATACACGCAACCACCTGCACGAATTTACTGGAGATCGCCCGCTGTTGGACTGGCGATGATAGCCCGACAACAATGTTAAAATGTCACCCAACGCTGTTGGCTAATATTATTGCAAGCGAGCGATATGAACGTAAACGCCTTGCTCTGGCGGACACTGTATTAGTTACCGCAGAGGCTCTGGTCATTTTACCTTCTCACCACAGGGTATTCTAACGCTTGACTGTTTGAATGGGGTTGTAATCACAGGACGATGTTCGCAATGTAATCTATTACAACAGGTTGTGTTATGATTTGAATAGCTGAACAGCATGTGAACATCACATCCCCTATAAATGTGTGGTTTGTCACTTTATCATTTATTTTTTCCTCACTCGAACCGAGGGTCTAAGGACAGAGGGTGTGACTCCCTGCACAGATTGTAAAGCCCTCCGAGGCAAATGTACTTTGTGACTTTGGGCTATACAAATAAAATTTGATTTGATTTGATTTGATTTTGATTTATCATTTCAGAGCAAAATATTCCTGTTGATTTAGATCGTTATTTCCCTACTGACAATAGTGATGAAAATTGTTTCTTTTCTTTCTTTTTTTTGCAGATTGACACCGATGTCATCGTTCTGATGGATGATGCAACTCTGGCAAATTACATCCCGTCCTATGGAGACCGAATCGCTGTCTTCAATTTTTGCAAAAGTAAAAAGCCCCTCTCAAAAAGAAAGCAAGGCCTTTTAGAAAAACTGCGTGAGAAAATGAAATTAAGAAAAGAAAATGGCAAACAAGACCAATCACATACAGACACAAGAACAACACAGACAAAGAAGCTTAAAACAACCAGAAATGTAGAGATAGGATAGATTCACTGTGATGGTAACATGGCCAAACAGGTGAGGGCAAAGCAGGGAGGTGGCACCAGAAAAATGCAATTGGCAATCAATGCTGGATTAAAGGACATCCTTCAAGAAGGAAAAAAATTGTTTTTTCCTAATGGAATATCTTCTAAAGGATCAGAATCAGATTTTGAGTTTGAGGTATGGGACTTTAAACAGAACCACCTTACTGATGACACTGGCCTGTCTGTTGGCACTATGTATGAAACTGCAAAGATGTCAATGTTACGCTTTTACATTGCAACCAGGCCAAAAGAACCTGAAGATGAATCCAGTGAGACTTCTGAAGTAATCCTTGTCTCGACACACAGTGGCAATGAAATCAATGAAGCAGAACGCAAGTTGGAGATGTCATTGTTGAATTTGATGGCTTCCAGACTGTTTTAGAAACGTCTGACTCTGAAATTACCTTTGGTCCCCAACACAGCACTGAAGAAGAAACAGACAACACATTGATCTATGAGAGTTTTCCTATGCCTACCAGCCCAGCTCATCCAGAGGATGTGACAATCACCATACATCATGCTAACACTTTACATGACATGATTACTGCTTTCTCTGATGCAGAGATTCTGAACAAAGCACTGAATGTAAGACGCATACTTCCAATAAAGAAGAAGCAGGGAGTAGATCTGGGGTACTGAGAGATGTTCTCAGCTGCTTCTGGCAGGAATTCTATGATCGATGCACACTTGGTGCAACAGTTAAAGTGCCCTTCATTCGCCATGATTTTCCCACAGAAAAATGGAACGCAATTGGCAGAATCCTTTTGAAAGGTTACCAAGATTGTCAGTATTTGCCAAACAAACTTGCACTGCCCTTCCTTGAACAGGTGATTTATAACAATGTGTACAGTGATCTGAAGGCACATTTCCTGCAATTTGTGAGCAACCAGGAACGTGAGGTCTTGATTCAAGCAATGAGTGATTTCTCAGCAGCTGACTTTGATGATCTTGTGGAAGTTCTGGACAGCTATGGCCGTAGAAGCAGAATCACCGCTGAGAATCTTCCTACAATACTTGATGAAATAGCACACAAAGAACTTCCCTATGAGAACTTCCCAGATTTCCGTTCAGAATTTAATGCAGTTCTTGAAAGCAGCATCTGGGTAATGGACATTGTCTAGATTCCCACAGCCATCACCACACTAATCCTGTTTTCATGTTTGAACTAATTATGTAGAGATTAGATAAAATAAGATAATTATTGCAGTATTTAGGACCTATAGTATATTGCAGTATTTAGGACCTATAGTATATTGCAGTATTTAGGACCTATAGTAAGCACTTCAGCATGGCCCTTAATAGTTAAAGAGAACTTACTCCAGCTGTGCAGAATGAAGCCCACCTTTGGCCACAAAAACTCCAGTTTCTACTATCATCCCTGTTTTCATCTGCAAGTAGCACACTGTTCTTTACCAAAGTCAAAGTTCTCAAACTGCACAACACAATTCTTCTGGTGCAACTGAAATATGTTTTGTTCATGTAATTGAAGGCCTAGATTCCAAAAGCAGCAAGAACAGTGCCATGTTTTACCACTACTGTTATGTAATGAAAGTGGATTTTAGCTGTAGATATAATGAAATTGCATTTTGGCTTCCTTTTTTTTTTTTATACTATGGTCTAGTTTTGTATTTTCAATTTTTCATTGTCACCTTTTAAAGAAGGCACTATACAATACACAGAGATAATATACAGATAGTTTTCAGTTTTTACATTACACACCTTGTGGCCAGTTTGATATTAGCAATACCCAAGGGCTGTTAATTGTTGTTTGTCATCCTTGTGCCAAATTCTCATGTTTTCAGGATTCATGCTAATCTTAATTCAGTACCAGAAAGTATTTCTTCGTTGCTAATCTGGCATATAGCTTTAGTATAGCTGTATGCATGTCTTCTTAAGCAATGCTCGTTGGTTCTTACATGATCTTATGTGAATAAAATGTTACTTCTTCCACACCTTTGTATTCAGGTCTTCAGTTGAATGTTTGTCTAATGTTGATCAAGCTCCCTATCCATATGGGTAAAAAGTAATGGGGTAAACAAGTTGTTGGAGGATGTTAAAAAGTATTTTATTATCATTCATATTGAACACACATGGCAAAGGCATTAGTCAGCTGTCAAGTGTGTGGACAACTGACACGTAAAATGCACACTGCATTATATGGGCATTCTGAGAACAGCGCTCTGAAATTACCAATAGCTGACTAATTATAGTATTTTACTCAAACTTGGGGCAGTAGTACAAAAATGTATTTAACATCAAAATACGTGAGTACATGGAATATTAAGGCCTACATTTTGTATTCATACCTTTTTAGAAAATAAAATAACTTGCACTACAATGGTGAGAGAGATGGCAGGACCCTAAATCTGACATACTTGACCATTAACAGCTTTAGACCCCAAATTACATTAATTTGTGACCTTTTGTACAGCACAATCTTTGCAAAAAACAAACAAACAGACAAAACATTTCACTGATTACCTTTCATAAAAATTTACAACTACAGTTTTGTTATTTTTATAAGGGTCTTAAGTTGTAGTTGTACAGTAGTGTATTTCACTTCACTTTTTCCTTAACTGGTTGAAACCAGAACGGATTTCTAAAACAGATAATTCAGATATACTACCCATAGTGCTTCAAAATAGTTGTGTTTTAATACTGATGCATAATCACACTGATGAGTAACCATAGCTTACACTACTGTCACCACAACAACAGCAAACAGTTCTTTGAAGATTTATTCAGGGTTACTGGTCTTTATGTCCAAATGTTACACAAAGAAATACAACCATCTCACAGCAATGCTGAAATGTCTGGTCGGGACAAGGGAAGCACATACAGTTCAGGCCACCCCAACTATCTTCACCATGGGTTTGGACATGGCCCTTAAGTCCTTGAGGGTCTCTTGTAATCCAGTAGGTTGGAAGGAGAGGTCATAATGAAGTAGATAGAAATACCTTAGAGAAAAACAGATCCAGACATTTGAAAAAAAAACTAACACATATAACATGAGTTTCATAGTTTGTTACTATCCAGGAGGAATAAAGGCAAATGCAGAAAACAGTTAAGAAGGAGCTAGTCAAATTATGCTGAACAACAAAACAGTTATGTAGAAAACAGACATGTTCATATTGTCAATTACTTGCTGATAAGTTTACACATTTTATGATCTCTGGAATATTTCTGTCTTTGCTATATTATGTGCTGCCAGTTTGTTTACATCTATTACCCTGCACAGTTTTGCAGTATTAAGTAAGTAACTTAGATAGTCAAAACCATGGAAATGTCTGATAAAGACAACATTTATGATTCATACTTACTTCATAGAAGGCAGATGGGAACTCACCTCAACACGCCTGTGACCTCAAGGAATGTCATACCCTAAAAACTAGACAGACATACAGCACATACACATAGTGTACAGTTGTTACGTCCCCAGTTGGACCAGGGGATGGGGGAGTAACATATAATTAAATTACCGGGAGTTTTGATAGAAGACGGTAGACAACGTAACCAAGGAAAGGAGTTTATTTCCAAAATAAAGACGAAAACGAGTCAACTCAGGACGGGCCCCCCCAAAACACAGGGAGCCGAATCACCAGTCTCTTACGTACTTCTGGAACCGATCACACACACACCGACAACCACCCGGACTTCATACACCGGACAACCACCCGGTCTCTGCCACACAGGCCAACCGAAGGATGAGAGAGAGAGAGAGAGAGCGCCGGCTCCACCTCCTGGCTATATATGCCCCGCCCGCTTGAGTGGCCACAGGTAAACCAGATCATTCATTAACCCACAAGGAAAAAGGGGCAGATCCTAGAGTGGAGGAGGAGAGGAGACAAAAAAAAGAACACCACCAACAATAACAGGCCATCGGTCGTAACACTCCCTCCCATAAGAACGTCAGGTTTGGTTTCACAACTTGGTCGTTCTATATGGGTATATAGAATAAAGCAGATCAAATCAGCAGTGTTATATTCCATATACTATACAAGTATAATACACATAGATTACATACACACTGTACAAATCTACATGTTTCTTTGTTTTTAAACCAACCAGAACACACACACACACACACACACACACACTAGCTGTCTAGCTATAGGCAAGTCACCATTCATAGTGACCATTACCCTCCTCTTCCATTCACCCACCTCACCGCCTTGACAATGCGTCGGCCACCACATTGTCTACCCCCTTCTTGTGCCGGATCTCCAGGTTGTATGCCTGGGCAAGCAGCGCCCAACGCATCAACCGCTGGTTATGATTGTACATCTGGGCCAGGAAAGCCAGAGGATTGTGATCAGTATATACTACTACCGGGGCTGCACTGGAGCCAACATACACTTTGAAATGTTGCAGGGCGAGGAGCATGGCCAGCGTCTCCTTCTCGATGGTGGAGTAGTTCAACTGATGTTTTTTGAACTTTACCGTAGCCCACGGGATGGCACACACCCTCCTTGCCCGCCTGCAACAATACAGCGCCAGCTCCAGGCGCACTAGCGTCCACTTCCAGCTGAAATGGCAAGGAAAAGTTAGGGGCAGACAGTACAGGAGCACTACAAAGGAGTGATTTGGCAGCATCAAAAGCATGCTGACATTCATCATCCCACACAAAGGGACCACAGGACTACACAACCGTCAGAGGAGCCACTATCACAGAGAAATTCCGGCAGAAACAGCGATAATAGCCTGTCATGCCCAGAAAACGCCGCAGCTCTCGTCTTGTAGCAGGCACTGGGTAAGATAGCACTGCCGCGACTTTTGCCTCTACTGGCGCACCTGCCCGTGACCAACCTGCTTCCCTAGGTATGTGACCATAGCCTTACCGAACTCACACTTGGCCAGGTTAAGCGTTAGGGATCGTTAGCCAGCCGAAACACTTCCCTCAAGCTGAACATGTGGCTCTCCCATTCACTTGAGTACACGATCACATCATCAAGGTATACATTACAACTAGGCACGTCTCCTAGTACAAGATGCATTAAGCGCTGGAAGGTAGCAGGGGCGTTTCGCATGCCAAAGGCCATGACTGTGTACTGCAGAAAGTGGTCAGGAGTAACAAATGCTGATATGTCAGAGGCTCGACGTTAATGGCACTTGCCAGTACCCTTTAAGCAGGTCTAGTTTTGTGATGAAGGTAGCAGGGCCAATACTGTCGATGCAATCTTCCATACGGGGCAACGGAAAGGAATCAGGCACAGTCACTGCGTTAACTTTGCGGAAGTCAGTACAGAAACGAGGAGTACCATCGGACTTAGGGGTTAGCAAACACGGAGAGCTCCAGGGGCTACAGCTGGGCTTAGCTAAACCTTTTTTTTATCAAGTAGCTAACCTCTTCCTTCATCTTTTCTCTTTTCTCTACTGGGCAACGATAGGCGTGTTGCTTGATAGGGGTGGCTGCACCTACATCAATGTCATGCTCTAATATGGTGGTACGGGAGGGCACATCGTGGAACAGAGTGGGGTAGGATTGGAACAGCTGAAGTATATCCTCACGTTGAGACTCGGGCAAATCGACAAGCAAACAACATTGGACAGAAACTCTGAATTTGTCAACCTACCACACTGCTGACCATCAGAGGGTAATTCCAAATCGTCAGGGTGGACTTCACACACACCAGAGAAGCAGTAGCTACCCTGGGGACAATGGACTCAGGAATATTGTCCTGCTCTGCCCGGACTGCCTCTCCTCTAGGATGATAAGATTTTAACATGTTAACATGGCATAAGCGTTTTTTTCTCCTACGGTCGGGGGTGTGAATGATGTAATTTGTGTCAGACACTTTGCTCTCCACCGTGTAGGGACCCGAGAAGCGAGCACTAAGCGCAGAACCAAGTACAGGCAACAAAACCAGCACCTGGTCACCCGGCTGGAACTGTCTGTTCACCGCTTTTTGGTCAAACCGTTGTTTCATCCCAACCTGTGCCGAAGAAAGAGCCCCCTTCGCCAACGTGGTCACACGCTGCAGACGCTCCCTACATCTGGAAACAAAACTCAACATGTCAGTCCCAGGAGAAGGGGATACAAACCGCTCTTTCAATACCTTCAATGGACCACGCACATTGTGACAAAAGACAAGCTCAGCCGGACTGAACCCAAGAGACTCCTGCTTAGCATCACGAATAGCATAAAGTGCAAAAGGCACACCCTCGTCCCAATCCTTCCCCGTATCATGACAATACTTCTTTAACATGGACTTCAAGGTTTGGTGCCAGCGTTCAAGAGCGCCCTGCGACTCGGGATGGTAAGCGCTGGACACCGCATGAGAAACACCTAGAGTCTGCAAAGTTTGTTTAAAGGTTTTTGAAAGGAAGTTTGTTCCTTGGTCAGTCTGCACTGTCTTCGGTAAGCCAAAGGTGGTAAAGAATTTTGTCAACGCCTTAGTTACAGCTGGGGCAGTGATCTTTCGTGAGGATAGCCTCAGGGAAACGAGTTGACACACATCACAGTTAACAAAAACTGGTTACCGGACTTAGTTCGAGGTAGGGGACCAACACAGTCAACAATCACATGCTCGAAGGGTTCACCAACAGCAGGGACTGGATGCAGAGGGGCTGGAAGCACTACCTGATTTGGTTTTCCAACAATCTGGCAGGTATGACAGGTTTTACAGAAACCTACGACATCAGCTTTCAATCCTGGCCAGAAGAAGTGTTGTAGGACTCTATTATATGTCTTTGTGATACCTAAGTGGCCAGACCAAAGTGCTCATGTGCTAACCTTAGCACATGCTCGCGACATCCCACAGGCAGCACAATCTGGTACACAGTGCTCCAGTCCTCATCTACCTTACTCTTCTGTGAAGTCCACCTACGCATTAACACCCCGTCATCAACAAAAAACGGTTGTTTGTCAGTGCACTCGCTAACATCCTCAGCAGCCTCAGCTAAACATTTTGCCAAAGACGGATCACTTTCCTGAGCAGCAACCAGCGATGGACGGGTCAGCGGCACTGAACCTACAGGACTGTCAGACTCTGGCACAGCCTCTAGCTCCTTTTTTACACAATCCACTGGATCGCCACCAGGGGGCAACGTTTCTTCTGCCAGCATAGAGGAAAATAGAGAGTCAGACAGTGCAGCATCCTCATCCTGCCTCCGAGCCTGAGCCCGAGTTAGCACACATGCAGTAAACACACCTGGATGACACTTAGCTAGGCTATCAGATTCGGGTTTTGAAATTGGAACAGTCACCACCTCTGCAACCGGATACACTCTACCACCTGCAATGTCATTGCCCATGATGAAGTCAACACCATCAATAGGAAAACGTTCGCGAACAGCCACTGGGAAAAACCCTGTTATTAGTTTTGTCTGCACATGGACACTGTGAAGAGGCGCAAGCACAAACCCCATTTCAATACCCCTCACAACCGCACTGGCCTCACAGTCTGACTGGGCGTTCAAAGGCAGGATATTAGCAAGAATGAGGGATTGTGAACAGGCGGTGTCCCGCAACACCATGACAAGACGCTGATCCTCAGATTTCCCTTAGAGAGACACTAAACCTTCGAAAATAAAAGGTTTGAAACATTCATCAGGCTCTCTTCGCAGAGTGAACTGATTACTGGCAGATAGAGTTTTAATCAAACCCACACCTTTAGGTTGTTTTGTGCCACCCACCTGCTGCTTCTTCTTCCATGCCACACAATCAGCAATTAGATGACCAGGCTTAGTACAGAAGTAACACAATCTCTCACCCTTTTCGCTGGGTGAGGGCACAGGGGCACGAGCAGTAAACATTTCACTACGTTTATGAAAAGTGTCGGGCTTCTGAGCACCCTCACGAGCCGGAGAATCACGCTTGAGGAACGTCACTTTATGCGTCAGTGCAAACTCATCCGCCAGAGAAGCAGCGTGCTGCAGATTGCTTACTTTTTGTTCGTTCAAGTACACCACGATCCGCTCAGGCAAACAGTTTTTGAACTCCTCCAACAACATCAATTCACGCAGTGAGGCCCGATCCTCAGCCTTACATGCTGCACACCACCTGTCAAATAAGATGCCTTTCTCCCTCGCGAAGTCAGCATAAGTCTGACCTGACATTTTTTCAGCCCTCGAAAACGCTGCCTATATGCCTCGGGCACCAACTCGTAAACACGCAAAATCGCACTCTTCACCTTCTCATAAATTAAGCTGTCTTCCACCGACAGAGACGCACAAGCCTCCTGAGCCTTGCCTGCCAACCTGCACTGTAAAAGTATAGCCCAGACATCCCTCGGCCAGTGTAAAGCAGCCGCAATACGCTCAAACGCGCAGTAGGACTCCACTTCAGACTCTCAAACACAGGAACAAGGGAAATGTGTTTACTTACATCAAATGTGGGAGCAGCTGCTCCTGATGGCAGCTGAACACCATCAGAAACATGCACTGAGCTAACCTGGATCTCTAATTGACGCAGTTTAATAGTTGTCTCTGCCTCCAACCTTTTGAGCTCCAACTCCCTCCGGAGCTGAAACTCGCGCTCATGCTCGCGCTCCTCTTTCTCCAACTGGAGACGAGCTAAGCGTACCTTTAACCGGGCATCTAACCTGGAACCGGGAGATGACTCGATAGAGTGCGGGACAAACTGCGGCAATGTGAGCGGTTTCACTTCCACCCCACCACTCCGCGCGTCAGGCGTAACGCTGGCCAACCGAGGCTCAGCCGCCCGTTCAGCCTCCCCTACCAGAGGACCATGCCGACCATCACCGGCGGACACCGCTGCCATAGCCCCACCTGTCATCACCGGAGACTCTGCCAACGCTGGTAAGCCAAGTACTCCTTCAGCCAGTAACCGGTCCAACACAACTGCCTTTAATTCTGCTTTTACAAGAGTACTTGAGACGGCCACACCAAAATAGTCAGCAATCTCACGTAGCTCGCTCTTTTTACATTTGTCGAGCTGTCCAAGCGAAGGATTCTCAACAAACTCGTTAATGTCAAACGTTGCCATACCCACCGCCACCAAGACGCACACGCTACTGTGAACGGCAACAATACACTATCTACAGCTGAGCCACACAAAATTTACAAGAGCGAACCCGTCTACCAGCAACTGACACGATAGGTTTAATGTCGGATGTCCCCCACACACAGAAACGCACACACGCGTACACATACACACAGCGAAGCCGTGGCAACCAACAGTTTCCCCCAGTGCCTACCTAGACAAAGCTTTACCTACCTATCTTCTGGGCGCGCTGGGCTCGAGCTTTAAGGGCTGAACTTCACCGACCGGCCGTGAAATGCCCACCCCAACAGAGAATTTTATCCCGCCAGGATTACCCGAAAATAAAAAGGCAAAATAATAAACGAGTGCCCGTTGGCAGGATTGAATAACCCAGTTGAACACTCCCCTAACTAGCTGAGGAAAACCGTTGTGGACTCAGCGAAGGCCGCTCAGTGAACAACACTCCGACACTAACACCCTGTGACAGCCACGGAGACAAAGCACTGACCCCAAACAGCAGAACGCCACGCTTTCTTCTCAAAACGATCCCGGACGAGCCCCAAATATGTTACGTCCCCAGTTGGACCAGGGGATGGGGGAGTAACATATAATTAAATTACCGGAGTTTTGATAGAAGACGGTGACAACGTAACCAAGGAAAGGAGTTTATTTCCAAAATAAAGAAGAAAACGAGTCAACTCAGGGCGGGCCCCAAAACACAGGAGCCGAATCACCAGTCTCTTACGTACTTCTGGAACCGATCACACACACACACACCGACAACCACCCGGACTTCACACACCGGACAACCACCCGGTCTCTGCCACACAGGCCAACCGAAGGATGAGAGAGAGAGAGAGAGCGCCGGCTCCACCTCCTGGCTATATATGCCCCGCCCGCTTGAGTGGCCGCAGGTAAACCAGATCATTCATTAACCCACAAGGAAAAAGGGGCAGATCCTAGAGTGGAGGAGGAGAGGAGACAAAAAAAAAGAACACCACCAACAATAACAGGCCATCGGTCGTAACAAGAAGAGTTTGAGTTAGAAAGATGATTCAATACTTAAATAAGATTTATACATAATAATCATTATTAAGTTGCCAACCCTGTAGTTCTCAGTTCTCACGGTGTTTGGACATGCACCACTAGAACACACTGATAATAACTTAATGTATGGAAACTGTGGAACATTTTTAAATATCTAAACCCTATGTGTGTGTGTTAAACTGGCATGCATGGTCACAATTGGAAAACTGGAATTGCTATTTGATACAGTTCTTATGAAAAAGGCCAGATTTAAATGTATTTTCCAATGGTTATAAACTGTATTTCTAAAAGTGTGGTTACTCAGTTACACCACAAGAGGGAGTATGCACCAGAGTGAGCACTAGTTGTGGTTGCAGGACGTTCAAATGTCAATTGAATTGTGTCTGTTACAAACTGTATAAAACTATTGAGGAAAAGCTTTCCAGCGTTGCACACAGTGTGTTTACTTGCACCCTGAACTCAAACCACTTGACCACTGATCATCCTGGCAGAATTAAAAGCATTAAGAATTAAAAAGGAGAGTTTTCCTTTGTATTTACAACCCCAATTCCAAAAAAGTTGGGATGCTGTGTAAAATTGAGATGTGTTGCTGCCATCAATTTCAAAATGAGCTAATATTTTCTATGAAATGATAAAATGTCTCAGTTTCAAAACATGATATGTTGTTTACGTTCTATTGGGAATAAAATATAGATTTCTATATAGCAAATCATTGCATTCTGTTTTTATTTACATTTTACACAGCGTCCCAACTTTTTTGGAATTGGAGTTGTAGTAAAAAATTGCATTTGTACCATTGATCAAATATTTTGCTGGATTTCCTCTCTTAACATGACATACAGATCAGCTGCAGCGAGTGGATCTACTGGAGCGTCCCAACCATTTTCCTCCATCAGTACACAACATAGTTCAAAAACAGTTTCATCGCATGGAAATTGGCCTTTGGGAGTACACATACACAAAGTAATCTCCTCCATGGCTATAGTTTTCAGTCTGTCCTCAGCACTGTGCAACTCTGGGAATGAGTACATCACAACTGGCCGACCTGACGCCACATCTCCTCTTGATCTTGGTCTGATTTTGTGTGAATTCCACGTGTTGACAACTTCATCAAGTTCAGCCTGCACAGAAAGAACCACAATAAATACACATTACAAAAGTGTGAAATAGGTAACTGTTCCCTGTCTAAATGGAAGATTTGCTGCATTGTCATTGTATGGCCCGAAATCTAGGTCAATAGTGAAAAGACAGCATGCCTTGTCATATCAACAATGTCCACCAAACACTTTGGAGTCAGTGCACTGTATTTGCAATACAACCTATAGTAATACAGCTATAGAGGTTTCTCTCTATGGCTTGGCAAAGAAGCGTCTAGACAAGCACCAATCTGCATCAGTCTTGTTTTACGAGGACTTCGCCTTAGCCCTGTTTCAAAAAGCAGGTTTAACAAACTGAGCCTAAACCAACATCAAAGCACATATGAAGAAACGAACAGGTGTCTCAGACAGCTCCCTCAGGCTCAGCAGGAAGGGAGGAGTCAGAGAGTCAGAGAGGAATTGTTTTTTACCTGAACAAGATTGAGAAAACAGAACTGGATAAGACTTTTATCCAAAAAGTCTCCTGTGAAGTGCCCATCATCCTGGAGAGTTTGAAATAAGTTAATCCAGAACTGCACACTCTGTTTGCGGAGGGTACCCCACCATCCCTCAATACGCTAGTTTGCTGTGCTCCTTCCATAGAGGAAACTTCTCTCTCCTGCAAAACCGTCTGGGTGGTTTCTCCGTAAAAAGATCTGCATTTCTTCTACATGTCCATTTTCTGTGCCCCTGTCTGCACGAATCCTCTCTGGACATCCTCCTACGATGAAACTGTTTTGATAAAGTAACTTGCAATAACTCTTGGATCACTTTTTGTGGTATAGGCCTCCATCCATAAGACATATCGGCTATAACCATCGATACATCCATTGATAGCAATGCCATAGGGCTTTAACTTATCATAGCCGTCCATATGCCAAATCACATTTGGTCCTCTGCAGCTGTACTGACGTCTTCTCAAGCGTCGTGCTCGTCGTATTTCCACACCTTGTGGATCAACCAGTTTGATGATGCGTCTTATAGTATCTTGTGACACCACAAATTCGTTTGTTGCACTGCACGAAGATGTAGCCAACGGTAACCCTGCATCTGTCCATTGGTCATAATCTCATGATGGACAAAAGCCAGCACTTCATCCAGTCAGTCTTTTACAAATTCTTTTTAAAGTTCGGACACTTATTACTATGCGATTGTTGTGTGCTAAGATTGCAAGTATCTCTTTATTACTGAAAGAAAGTCTGAAGTAGAATTTGATAATATCATCAAAATCTGGCATTGCAGGCACTGTTGTGAGCAGCAAAAATGATCTCTATCTCATCATTTTAACTCGAGCTGCATCATCCATCAGAACGATGACATCGGTGTCAATCTGCACAAAAAAAGAAAGAAAAGAAACAATTTTCATCACTATTGTCAGTAACGATCTAAATCTACAGGAATATTTTGCTCTGAAATGATAAATCAAAATCAAATCAAATCAATCAAATAAAATTTTATTTGTATAGCTCAAAGTCACAAAGTACATTTGCCTCGGAGGACTTTACAATCTGTGCAGGGAGTCACACCCTCTGTCCTTAGACCCTCGGTTCAAGTGAGGAAAAAATAAATGATAAAGTGACAAACCACACATTTATAGGGGATGTGATGTTCACATGCTGTTCAGCTATTCAAATCATAACACAACCTGTTGTAATAGATTACATTGCGAACATCGTCCTGTGATTACAACCCCATTCAAACAGTCAAGCGTTAGAATACCCTGTGGTGAGAAGGTAAAAATGACCAGAGCCTCTGCGGTAACTAATACAGTGTCCGCCAGAGCAAGGCGTTTACATTCATATCGTTCGTTTGCAATAATATTAGCCAACAGCGTTGGGTGACATTTTAACATTGTTGTCGGGCTATCATCGCCAGTCCAACAGCTAGCGATCTCCAGTAAATTCGTGCAGGTGGTTGCGTGTATGTCTACGGCGTCCCCAGCCCTGGCTCTCACCGGTTCTCCGGGGGCAGACCAATAGTCATATTAGCTAGATATAATGATAAAAAATTGCCCCAAAACAAGAAACCAGCGACGAACGTCCAACATCGTTCGCCAATATCGCCCAACCATATTAGCTAACAAATGTACTACTAACTAACCTGTGTCTGCACCTTACATGCTTCATTTCTGTTACAGCTTCTCTTTTACAAACACCAGCCAGCAAACCAACTCATATTGACTTTTCACTCACCTTTTCCTCTTCCATCAGTTTAATTACGTCTTCTGGGACCCCTCCTAGATACTGTATGGCTGGAAGACTTGGCTTTTTTGGTTGACATAACACAGCATTTGAACCTTTAAGGACATAACTGCTGGTGATATATGTCTGTAGATGTAACACAAAATATTACTTTCTGAATGATTTTGTTAAAGAGAAGAGCAAGAGTGATACGTTTTAAGCTTAAATGTTAATAATACTTAATAAGTCATGTTTAAAATGAACATGATCTTAAGATTTCTATCAAATTTCTATACAATTTATTCTTTGTTATCTGACTCCAGATGTAAAAGAAAGGAAGAACTGGTTTTTAGATTTGTTCACGCATGACTGGCTTAGATTTGGTTACATTGTCATTTAAAAGATAATTGTGACAATGAAAACAAAATTGTTACAGAACAGTGCATTTGTATCTCACTTTTACTTGCCTTTCTTCATTTTTAAAATGTTAGTATTGGTCCCGGGCATCACATTGTCAAATCTGGCCCTCTTTAAAAAAAAAGTTTGGACACCCCTGCTCTAGTGAGTTTTGGGGGCAGCAGGATGGTGTAGGATTGAGTCTAATAAAGTACTGTGTGAGTGTGTGTGTTCATTATACTGAAGGGACATGTCACCCAGTGTAACAGTGTGGCTCACTGATGTTGTTTTAATAGTTTTTGGTTAATAGAGGTCACAGAGGAAAAAAATATATCAGGCAATTCAGTGTTGGTTTGGGTCTGCACATGGGATTTGCTCACAAAATACACAATATCACGAATATCCCTTATGACTTATTCCTGATAACCTGTAGAGGTTTTGACCTCTAGTGGCCATGTAGAGTAATGTTTTGATATGTGTGTCCCCTGTGGTCTAGTATGGCATTTCTGACCAAAAACATTTGAATACACGTGTTGATAATAGTACATGAATACAGTGAATAAATTATTAGATATCTCATTCTGTCCAGCAAACTGAGCCCCTGGAAATCAGTGCTGGTGTTGGCCAGTCACTGCAGAGTGTGTCAGGACATAGTTGGTGCAGAAGTAGAAGCCATCACTAGTCAGCACATTGTTAATCATGGACAGAAAAGTCTTATTCTCCTGAGACTATAAGAGGAAAGAAAAAGAAAACCCTTTTCTCAGGAAAACTCATGACAATGCACTTTGCAGCATACAAGAACTGCATACTCATATCTTGTACTGGTACTGAATTTGTTAGAGATGCACTAATCCAAGTTTTCCTCTTAATACCTCAGCTCTATCTTCTGAATCTGCTAAAGTTGAGTAGCAATCTGATACTAGCTCCCTATTTTACCCATATTTGCAACCTGTATAGCTCACTGCATGGACCATCTTTGTAAATGAACATGAAGCCTAGAATTGTTATGGTACGATAAACTACTGGTACTGCCACTTGTTGCTACTGTTGACTTGATGATGAACAGTTGGCACCTTGCATGGCAGCCAGTGTATGAATGTGTGTAAATGAAATATGTAGTGTAAAAGCACTTTGAGTGGTCAGAAGATTAGAAAGGCATTATATAAATACAATCCAATTAGTAGGTGTCTTACTTTCTGACCTTGGGATTTCCAGCCCATACTCAGTGCAGATGTTCCTATACAGTACACTATGCCACTTGGCTATGGCGTTCCATGTATGCTTTACCTGCCTTACATCCTGCTATTATGTGCTGTACTATCTCTGGAGCATTTTTGCACAGCCTGCACCTAGTGTCCTGTCTAGTGTGATGGACCCCACCTTTATTGATCTTGTACGAGTGCCTGTTCTTGTACTATGCTGGCACTGCTACTTGTTAGAGCAGCTCTGTATTGACTTTGCTGGAGACACCGGGGGAAACAAGCCGGTGCGCTCGTCAGACTGAGGCAGCGGTTGGCTGCGCTCCTGTCTGTCCACGTGGCGAATGTCCACTCCAACAAGATGGATGAACTGCTGCTCTTTAACACAACCAACACAAACTTTAACAGATCTGCTGCCTTGTTTTTCACCGAAACCTGGCTTGGTGAGCACATCCCGAACACCTCACTTCACCTGCCAGGATTCCACGTCCACCAAGCGGACTGTGTAACAGAGCTTACAGAGAATACAAGGGGAGGCAGAATCTGTTTTTAGATAAACAAAGGTTGGTGTACTGATGTTACGATTTTATTACGAAATTATGCAGTCCTCACCTGGAGATATTATTCATAAGAGAAACTGTAAACCATTTTATTCACCACAGGAGTTTTCCTCGTTTATTCTGTTCGGTGTCTACATTCCTTCTCAGGCCTCATTAACAGACGCATTTTAACACCTGGCTGACCAGATAAATAACGTGGAGAAAAAGAAAAAAAATCTGCAAGCTCAGGTCCTCTACCAGAGGCCTGGGAGCTTGAGGATTCTGCGCAGTATCTTAGCTGTTCCTAGAACTGCACACTTCTGGATAGAGACCTCAGATGTTGTACCTGGAATCTGCTGTAGCTACTCATCCAGTTTGTGGGTCACAGCTCCCAGTGCTCCGACTACCACTGGCACCACTGTTGCCTTTACTCCCCACATCTTCTCTAACTCCTCTTTCAGCCCTTGGTATTTTTCTTGAGCTTCTCGTGTTGCTGTCACTCGGAATTGCTATATCTTTCACCACAGCCTTCTTCTGTTGTTTGTCTACCAACCACGATGTCGGGTTGGTTAGCCATTACTAGCTTGTCAGTCTGGATATGGAAGTCCCACAGGATCTTGGCTCGGTCATTCTCAAGTATGTGTGGGCTCACCATCCACTAATCAGATGACCAGCAGTTCAATCCCCAGCTCCTGCAAGCTGCGTGTTGAAGTGACCCAAGATTCAGGCAAAATAGTGAAAAAAACTGATGAGCAGTTGGCACCTTGCATGGCAGCTGTGGGGAGGGCTCAGGAGAGCAGCACCAGGTGAGAGTGATTGGCACACCGGTCTCCTATTGAGCTAATCACTCTCTCCTTTTAAAACACAGTAGCGTGCTGGACCTGGAAGGAACCCACAGACACACGAGTGTGGACGCTCACGGCTGTCAGCAGCACTAAGAAGACGCCTGCGACGACACGGACGGCTGATTATGTGTATATGAAAAATAAACAGATTAAAAGTCATCACTGGTTGAGTCTTACCTGTGGAGAACCCACAGTGGCATCAGACCACGCCACAGCAGCCAATGTCATCAGTGTATGAATGGGTGAATGAAATTTAAAAAAAAATTAAAATCTAAAAGATGTGTATATATAAAAGCGCTTTGAGTGGTCGGAAGACTAGGAGCAAGGAGCAAGTTAAAATTACATGTATAAATGAATCAAATCCAACACAATACTCGTCCAATCCAAAACATAATATTTTATATAGCCAGGCCAGTCAGAGTCACTGTGGTTGTGGGTGATATTTGCCACCCATGTCCTCTCAAATCTATTCTGTGTATTGCAATCGCACATTTGTATAGATAATATTTCCTAAAGCCAAAGTGGAGTGGTAGATTTCTAGGTCAGGAGAATATGTTTGCAAAGCAATTAGGAATGGTGGTTGCATGGTGCATGGTGTATGGTATGTCTCCGCAGAGCATTCAAACATGATGCTTGGTTGCAAGTCTCTGAAATAGGCTAATGAGAACCACTCAAAGATTGCAGTCCAAAAGCTGTGTAATGTAGGACAGAATCAGAATAGATACACTAAGGATCCTTAAA
>CM071610.1:27558282-27618282 GCA_036365135.1 Miichthys miiuy | reverse complement strand
ATTTAGAATTCACTGGAGTCGTCAGCGAGTACAATGGGAATGCCTTTGAGGACAACAGACCAAAGTGCTATCAAGTCTGGTGTCTAATGATACAGAGAGAGAAAAGACCAGTTAACAGAGTAACTTATAAGGTACAAGCAGGCAATACAACAGGTTGAGCTGGATCATCTCATTTAGAACTTAAACAATCTAAAGCTGTGAAAATATAACTACTTACCATCCAGCTCATATGCTGCATTAGCTCACTGAGTTTCTGGCCAACACACCTTTTTTGTTTTGAATTGTTCGATGAAACATGAGGTGTACTGGTCCAGACCTCAAACAAGTCTCCCTCAAGATTCTTACTGGTCATTCTATTGAACTCAGCAAATACCTGAGGCGGGTGTCAAAAGTAGAGGTAGGGGTGGGTGGGGATATTTTATTGGTTGAGAACAAAAATAGTAGTTTACCTGTCTCTCTGTGAAGAGTGCCGGCCATCGTTCAACCATGTTCTGTACAGCGGGCTCCTTTGTTACAATCTCTCGTCTGCAAAGTGAGAATGACTGGTCCATCATTTGTGACATGAGAGTGCCAGTTGTTGTCTTAGTGATGGTGATGCTCTACCAGTGGACAGGATCTCAGTGTCTGCTGTGCAGCAGTCAATGTCTGATGTTGTTGTGGGTTGTATCACACATGATCAATAATTATGGGGTTATATTCACCACATTTCTATTATCTCAAGTGGCATTTATGTAGGTTAACCTAGTAACTTACCAGTGATGCAGATGTATTTTGTGTGTGTCAGGAATATAATGCCAGCTAAATATAAACATTTGGGACTACTTAGAGCCTAATAGTTAATGTTTTAGAATTTCTCTATAGATATATACATACATACAATGAACATACATTGAATATACATGAGAATTAACCTATAACACAGTATCCATACGTTAAAATTAACCTCAGAATTCTGACTTTTAACCCTGTAAGACCTGACCTATCAAAAAATAGCCAGAAAATTCTGATTATTTGGAACTGAGATGTTTATTAACCCTTATAACAAAATCCACAATTTTTTTTTTTGCTACATCATGTTGTTTATGAGATATTTTTTGTATCGCATTTGATACAGTGGGCGCTTTTGGCAACTTTTTGCTCAAAACAATGTTAATTTTTTTTTGAGTTTTGTCCATAACATTTTGAAATTATAGAACATGTTTTGTAGTTTTTCCTCTTTTTTTTTCACATAACACTTTTACGGCCTTTTTATTTCACTTTGTGGTAGGCGGAAAACAGTTTCTGTGTTCTGTCCACTTCCCACAGTAGACATGTGAAAAGTGATTGCCCGTGCAGTGCTTGCATCTCTGTCGGGTTTCCCATGTAGGAACATGGTCAGTGCCATCCTTTCTCACATCAAGAGGCACAGTGCAGCTTGGCCTTTACGGGTGGTGTTGGAGTCGCCTCAGGTGAGGATAGTGGTCTGCCACACTTTCCTGCGCTTGTGAGAGAAGTACCAGCCAAAGCCTGAAACCTTCGCAGAGCCATTGGTTTCTTCTTGGGCTCAAGCTTCTTCTGGTCTCTTCTGTAGAGGTTCCATGCATTGATGACTGCCACTGTAACAGTGTGCCACCAGATATACATGTACCATCTTCGAGATCTGAAGCTGAACTTGTAAAGTGCAGACAGCATATCAAGGAGATCGACACCTCCCATGAACTTGTTATAAGTTTCAACAATGGCTGGCCTGGGAACCACTATGTGAGTTTTGGATTTGCGATCCCAGCGTTCCACATTCCCCACAGGTTCAATGCCAACAAAAGAGGAAATCAGATTCACTTGTTTGTTGTCGTACCATCTTACAATGATGTTGTTGTCCTGGTTCACTCTGAAGTCTACTGACCTTCTTCCATTTTTCTTCAGTTCTTTTTCATCCATCATGTCGCAGTTTTTCATCCTGTTCATCCGGATCGTGCCAATGTAGTGGATTCCTCTCTCTTTTAGGCATTGCACCAGGGGAACTGATGAAAAGTAATTGTCTGCAAAGACCTTGTGATTTTTTCCTGCTGGAAGTGTTGATGTCAGCACAACTTCTCCTGTAACACCAACTTCAGACTTTTCTCTCTGGATTTTCTGCACCTTGACAGACATCAAAGTCATAAAGAAAGCCACTTTGTCCAGCACATTCCCAAATCTTGAAACCCCATTTGTGAGGTTTTGCAGGAATGTAGACACGCAGATGAGACTTTCCTTGAACAGCACCATAATTTCATCAACTGCATTGCACTCTTCAGGAGGTATGCAGAGAAACTGTTCTCGCAGTTTTTGTAACCATGGCCTGAGCTTCCACAGTTTATCTTTCTTTGCATCATCAGAGACAGTGAAGTTGTCTTGAAAGTGAAACAGTGTCAGCAATTTCTGAAATCGATCTCGAGACATCACATCACAAACAGCAGGGAGCTTTGTCTCCATCTCCCAGTAGGCTCTCACACTGGACATCTGTACTAGCCCCATATGCATGTACATGCCTAGAACCGGCTCTATCTCTTTGGCACTTGTGTTTACTGACATGCCCTGTTTTTGCACACTGTATAGGTTTGTTTGTTCTGCAGTTTCCTGTAACATTTCATCAGTGACAAACTGTTTGAAATACATGTATGGTGTCCAGTCACACCTGTCCTCTGTCCCTTCGTCAACACATGCAATAAAATTGACAGATGGAGCTTGATATTGTATTTTTTTTCCATCTGTATTCTCTCCTTTTTGCATTGCCCTTCACTGACTCCTTTCTGATTGTGTCCTGTGTTGTTGTTGGAACCTCAACGTCTGTGCTTGTCTGGGCTACACTTTCCTCTTGATTGTCTTCCTCATCAGTGCTATCTGAACTTTCATGCATGTCCTGAGGAGTCCATTCCTCATCCTCATCCTCCTCATCTTCTGCCAACTGCTCTATGTCACTTGTATTGCCATCCATTATGATGTTGATGACATTTTCAATGTACTCTCTTTTCTCTCTTCTTCCTCTAGCCTTTTGACATCTAAAAATATACATAGGTCAATATAGCATAGACATTAGCATTATTATTTCAGAGTAATTGTTATTGTGGAAATACTCAAAATGTATTTAAATGTGGCATTTCAGTGATTAATTAGATTATTTAAATCATCAAAATAGTGTGTGTTTGTATTTTAGTAAGCATTATGTAGATTAAATTACAAAAACGTGAAATGACAATTTGGGAAAAAAGCACATTTTATACCTCCAGTATCAAATTTGATACAGACATTTTAACACGATTTAATTGTAATATAAAGAATGAGTTACTTAATAAATATGCATTCTTTCAATGGAGAAAATATTTATTTTAAAAAATGACTTAGAATTTTGATGTTATTCTCATCGTAACTTCTCAAAAATTAGCAGTGATTTTCCTGAAAAAGCGAGTGGATGATTTACTGGGGCAGACATGTTGGAAATGACCAAAACGAAACTTAAGCTGCCTGTAGTGGCGTGATGGTCCACCAGGGGGCAGAATACATGTATCAGATCACATACAACAGGTTTTTAAGGCAAGTATTGAACATGTTGATGAGATAGAAGTCTCAGAACCTCATGTAGCAAAAATGATACGAATGGGATCAGAATTCTGGCTTTTAAGCTCAGAATTCTGACTTTTTCGAACCTGCAGGACCACTTCACTTCACTTGAGCACTAGATGTGACTGTGAAAATGTCAGACTTGAGCGATTTTTTTTGCGCCTTCGAGGGGTCCCAGAAGACGCAATTCCATTGATGGAAGAGGAAAAGGTGAGTGAAAAGTCAATATGTGTTGGTTTGTTGGCTGGTGTTTGTAAAAGAGAAGATGTAACAGAAATGAAGCATGTGAAGTGCAGACACAGGTTAGTTAATAGTACATTTGTTAGCTAATATGGTTGGGCAATTGGCTCTGTTCGTCGCTGGTTTCTTGTTTTGGGGCGTTTTTTTTAATCATTATATCTATATATACTATATATATTATGACTATTGGTCTGCCCCCGGAGAACCGGTGAGAGCCAGGGCTGGGGGCGCCGCAGACATACACGCAACCACCTGCACGAATTTACTGGAGATCGCCCGCTGTTGGACTGGCGATGATAGCCCGACAACAATGTCAAAATGTCACCCAACCCTGTTAGCTAATATTATTGCAAACGGACAATATGTATGTAAACGCCTTGCTCTGGCTGACACTATATTAGTTACCACAGGGGGTCTGGTCACTTTTACCTTCTCACCACAGGGTATTCTAACGCTTGATTGTTTGAATGGGATTGTGATCACAGGACGATGTTCGCAATGTAATCTGTTACAACAGGTTGTGTTATGATTTGAATAGCTGAACAGCATGTGAACATCCTTTCCCCTATAAATGTGAGGTTTGTCACTTGTCACATTTCAGAGCAAAATATTGGAAAAATAGAAGGTTATTGATGTTGATCAGCACAGGACTGAAATCACAGATTAGTAAATTAGGATATTAAATAAAAAAAAGCTTTTGTTTGTTGTTCCATTATTGTACTGACCCTGCATACAAAGATTTCCTGTAGATTTAGATCGCTATTTCCCTACTGACAATAGTGATGGAAATTGTTTTTTCTTTCTTTTTTGTGCAGATTGACACTGATGTCATCGTGCTGATGGATGATGCAACTCTGGCAAATTACATCCTGTCCTATGGCAAGTTAAAATGATGAGCTAGAGATGGTTTTGCTGCTCACAACAATGCCTGCAATACCAGCTTTGGATGACATTATCAAATTCTACTTCAGACTTTCTTTCAGTAATAAAGAGATACGTGCAATCACTTATTACTATGCGATACACAACAATCGCATAGTAATAAGTGTCCGAACTTTAAAAAGAATTTGTAAAAGACTGAATTCTGATGGTGGGGTACCCTCCACACAGAGTGTGCAGTTGTGGATTAATTTATTTCAAACTTTCCAGGATAATGGGCACTTCACAGGAGACTTTTTGGACAAAAGTCTTATCCAGTTCCCAATGGATGGGATGCTCCAGTAGATCCACTCACTGCAGCTGATCTGTATGTCATGTTAAGAGAGGAAATCCAGCAAAATATTTGATCAATTTTTTACTACAACCCCAATTCCAAAAAAGTTGGGAGGCTGTGTAAAATGTAAATAAAAATAGAATGCAATGATTTGCAAATCTCAGAAACCCATATTTTATTCCCAATAGAACATAAACAACATATCACGTGTTAAAACTGAGACATTTTACCATTTCATGGAAAATATTAGCTCATTTTGAAATTGATGGCAGCAACACATCTCAAAAAAGTTGGGACAGGGGCAACAAAAGGCTGGGAAAGTATATGGCATAAATAAAAACAACTGGAGGGGCAGAGCCTCTCAGATGTAAAGATGGGCAGAGGTTCACCAATCTGCAACAAACTACGTCTAAAAATGGTGTAACAATTTCAGAAAAATGTTCTTCAATGTAAAATTGCAATGACCACCATCTACAGTGTAAAATATCATCAAACATTCAGAGAATCAGGAGTCTCTGTGCGCAAAGGACAACGTCAAAGGTCAAAACTGGATGCTCATGATCTTCGGGCCCTTGGGTGGCACTGCATTAAAAATGGGCATGATTCTCGACTGGAAATCACTGCCTGGGCTCAGGAACACTTCCAGAAATCACTGTCTATAAACACAGTTCACCTTGCAATCCACAAATGCAAGTTAAAGCTGTATCATGCAAAGAAGAAGTCATATGTGAACATGATCCAGAAATGCTTTCATCTTCACTGGGCCAAAGCTCATTTAAAATGGTCTGAGGAAAATGGAAAACTGTTCTGAGGTCAGATTTTTGTAAACCATGGGCGCTGTGTCCTGCGCATTAAAGAGGAGAAGGACCATCCAACTTGTTATCAGTGGACAGTTCAAAACTCTTCATCTCTGATGGTATGGGGTTGTATTAGTGCCTATGTCATCAGCAGCTTACACATCTGAAAAGGTACCATCAATGCTGAAAAGTACATAGAGCAGGGGTCATCAGCATCAACTACAATTGTCCAAGGGCCAGAATTTTCCTCAGCAGACACTATCAGGGCCAGATGCTCTCATAAAATAATATTAAATTAATATTGTATCCTAAGTAATATATTATTATTTCTATAAATCAATTTGCCTTCTAAATGTATGTTCTTTTTTAGCCTTTTTTAGCCTATGTTTTAGAGCAACATATGCTCCCATCCAGACAACGTCTCTTTTAGTGAGGCCTTGCATATTTCAGCAAGACAATGCTAAACCACATACTGCATCCTTCACAACCATGGCTTTGCAGAAGAAGAGTATGGTGCTGAACTGGCCTGCCTGCAGTCCAGACCTGACACCAATAGAAAACATTTGTCTCATCATAAAACGAAAAATCCACAACGGCCCAGGACTGTTGAGCACTTAGAATCCTGCATTAGACAAGAAAGTTAAGACATTCATTCCTCTGCCAAAACTCCAGCAAGTGATCTTCTCACTTCACAGACATGTACAGACAGTTGTTAAAAGACGAGGGGATGATACACAATGGTGAACATTGCTCTGTCCCACCTTTTTTGAGATGTGTTGCTGCCATCAATTTCAAAATGAGCTGATATTTTCCATGAAATGTTAAAATGTCTCAGTTTTAACACATGATATGTTGTTTATGTTCTATTGGGAATAAAATATGGGTTTCTGAGATTTGCAAATCATTGCATTCTGTTTTTATTTACATTTTACACAGTCCCAACTTTTTTGGAATTGGGGTTGTAAATACAAAGGAAAACATGCAGTTTACCCCAGTCACATATTTGTACAAATTAGGACCTCTCTCCTTTTAATTCTTAATGCTTTTAATTCTCCAAGGTGCGAGATCAGGGTGCAAGTAAACACACTGTGTGCAACACTGGAAAGCTTTTCCTTAATAGTTTTATACAGTTAGTATACACACACATACTAACGAACAGACACAATTCAATTGACATTTGAACCTCCTGCAACCACAACTAGTGCTCACTCCGGTGCTTACTCCCTCTTGTGGTGTAACTGAGTAACCATACTTTTAGAAATACAGCTTACAACCATTGGAAAATACATTTAAATCTGGCCTTTTTCATAAGAACTGTATCAAATAGCAATTCCAGTTTTCCAGTTGTGACCATGCATGCCAGTTTAACACACACACATAGGGTTTAGATATGTAAAAATGTTCCACAGTTTGCATACATTAAGTTATTATCAATGTGTTCTAGTGGTGCATGTCTAAACACCTTGTGAGACCTGAGAACTACAGGGCTGGCAATTTAATAATGATAATTATGTATAAATCTTATGTAAGTATTGAATCATCTTTCTAACTCAAACTCTTCTGTACACTATGTGTATGTGCTGTATGTCTGTCTACTTTTTAGGGTATGACATTCCTTGAGGTCACAGGCGTGTTGAGGTGAGTTCCCATCTGCCTTCTATGAAGTAAATATGAATCATAAATGTTGTCTTTATCAGACATTTCAGTGGTTTGGACTATCTAAATTAAAAATTATTTAATACTGCAAAACTGTGCAGGGTAAAAGACAGAAATATTCCAGAGATCATAAAATGTGTAAACTTATCAACAAGTAATTGACAATATGTCAATGTCTGCTTTTTACATAACTGTTTTGTTGTTCAGCATAATTTGACTAGCTCCTTCTTAACTGTGTTTTCTGCATTTGCCTTTATTCCTCCTGGATAGTAACAAACTATGAAACTCATGTTATGTGTGATTGTATATGTGAGTTTTTTTCAAACGTCTGGATCTGTTTTTCTCTAAGGTATTTCTATCCACTTCATTATGACCTCTCCTTCCAACCTACTGTATTACAAGAGACCCTCAAGGACTTAAGGGCCATGTCCAAACCCATGGTGAAGATAGTAGGGGTGGCGTGAACTGTATGTGCTTCCCTTGTCCCGACCAGACATTTCAGCATTGCTGTGAGATGGTTGTATTTCTTTGTGTAACATTTGGACATAAAGACCAGTAACCCTCAATAAATCTTCAAAGAACTGTCTGCTGCTGTGGTGGTGACAGTAGTGTAAGCTATGGTTACTCATCAGTGTGATTATGCATCAGTATTAAAACACAACTATTTTGAAGCCGTATGGGTAGTATATCTGAATTGTCTGATTCAGAAATCTGTTCTGGTTTAAGGAAAAAGTGAAGTGAAATACACTAAAACTACAACTTAAGACCCTTATAAAAATAACAAAACTGTAGTTGTAAATTTTTATGAAAGGTAATCAGTGAAATGTTTTGTCTGTTTGTTTGTTTGTTTGTTTGTTTGTTTGTTTGTTTGTTTGTTTGTTTGTTTGTTTGTTTGTTTGTTTGTTTGTTTGTTTGTTTGTTTGTTTGTTTTTTGCAGTGCAAAAAAAGGGTCATAAATTAATGTAATTTGGGGTCTAAAGCTGTTAATGGTCAAGTATGTCAGATTTAGGGTCCTGCCAGCTCTCTCACCATTGTAGCGCAAGTTAATTTATTTTCCAAAAAGGTATGAATACAAAATGTAGGCCTTAATATTCCATGTACTCACATATTTTGATGTTAAATACATTTTTCTATCCCCAAGTTTGAGTGTTTAAAATGAAATCCAAAATATCAAAATACTATAATTAGTCAGCTATTGGTAATTTCAGAGCGCTGTTCTCAGAATGCCCATATAATGCAGTGTGCATTTTACGTGTCAGTTGTCCACACACTTGACAGCTGACTAATGCCTTTCTCATGTGTGTTCAATATGAATGATAATAAAACACTTTGTAACATCCTCCAACAACTTGTTTACCCCATTACATTTTACCCATATGGATAGGGAGCTTGATCAACATTAGACAAACATGCAACTGAAGACCTGAATACAAAGGTGTGGAAGAAGTAACATTTTATCCACATAAGATCATTTAAGAACCAACGAGCATTGTAGACATGCATACAGCTATACTAAAGCTATATGCCAGATTAGCAACGAAGAAATGCTTTGTGGTACTGAATTAGCATGAGTCCTGAGAACATGAGAATTTGGCACAAGGATGACTGAACAATTAACAGCCCTTAGGTATTGCTAATATCAAAATTGGCCACAAGGTGTGTAATGTAAAAACTGAAAACTATCTGTGTATTATCTCTGTGTATTGTATAGTGCCTTCTTTAAAAAGTGACAAATGAAAAATTGAAAATACAAAACTAGACCATAGTATAAAAAAGAAAAAGAAGGCCAAAATGCAATTTCATTACATCTACAGCTAAAATCCACTTTCATTACATAACAGCAGTGGTGAAACATGGCACTGTTTTCAATTACATGAACAAAACATATTTCAGTTGCACCAGAAGAATTGTGTTGTGCAGTTTGAGAACTTTGACTTTGGTAAAGAACAGTGTGCTACTTGCAGATGAAAACAGGGACGATAGTAGAAACTGGAGTTTTGTGGCCAAAGCTGGGCTTTATTCTGCACAGCTGGAGCCAGTTCTCTTTAACTATTGCATCCGTCTGATAGAGAATTCACCTTTATTCTCCTCACAAGTGCCACACACGGATTGATTATTTTTCATACCCCAGTCTGTGATGCAATTTGTGTCTTCCTGCTCAATAGGCAATATTGTGGTTAGTGATCATGCAGTTCTGCTCCTTGAATTGTTTCCTGACAGAATTTGCAAAAAGTAAACGCTGGACATTCGACATACGTCTCCTTAAAGATGACAAATTTATCTCTTATCTGAAAAGTGAATTTAAGATATTATATATTATTATATTCTTGTCTATTATTTCACAATCTACTTGCAACTTATCCTTACTGTGGGAAACTGCCAAAGTATACATCAGGGTTTTAATCATAGGCTATTCAGCCTCGAAAAAGAAAAAAACAATTAGAACAGCAACTAAAACTTGAAAAAGAACTGGCAGATATTAAAAGTGCACTTTGCGTATCATCAGACCTATTACTGTTGAGGTAATGGACAATACAGGCTGCTACTAACACAGCAAGCTAAGAGTGCTCTCCTCTTCTCAAAGCAAAGGCTATATGAGTATGGGGATAAGCCCAGCAAGTATTTGACCCATTTGACCAAAATTAAAGGGGACCCTTCAATTTTGGATGGGAAGCACCCGCCACTTTGATAACAAAAACATTAATAACACTTTCAGGCAATTTTACGCCAGGTTGTATGAATCGGATCAACCACAGAGAGTCTCAGGTGGAATGGAATCCTTTTTAGGCAGACTAACCCTGCCAACCATCTCAGATTCCCAAAAATGTGAATTAAATGCTCCCATCTCCAGGGAGGAGGCCTTGTTAGGACTTAAAGGCCTGAGCGGTGAATTTTATCGAGAATTTCAAGATGTGCTTATGGACCCCTTTTTAGAGATGCTGGAACATTCTTTCATCACTGGTAGCCTCCCCCGTTCACTAGGAGAAGCTGATATCACCTTCATTTTAAAAAAGGAAAGTCCCCTGAGGACTGTGCAGGATACAGGCCTATTGCTCTTTTGAATCAGGACATTTTAGCTGTTTTAGCTTAAATGATGGTGATGAATCTTGAAATTTACATTTATGGATGTGAAATTTCCCTAATAAAAAATAGAAGTTGACAATAATACATAGTTTCTTTTCTTTGTATTCGAAATAAGTAATAATGTTTTTTCCCTCAATGCTGATTTTATGTTTTGTTTTGCACAGTATATAGTTCTCAAGTTCTTTCCAAAATGTACTACTATATGGGCAACCATAAAATAAATGAGTTACATTTTCAGGTGGCAGCCACATCTCTCCTGGCAATGTGACAACGTCACTCCCTATGCAGGGCAGAAGAGGGGGGCGGAATGAGCAGCAGGTGGCAGCAGCTCATTTGCATTTAAAGGGACAGACACGAAAACCGACCGTCTGAACACAGCGCTACAGACAGGGTACAGAGAGGGCTGCTGTGCTTGATCCGTGAGGAATTTTGACCAAAGGATTTCACAGACATGTCATTAAGGTGCCTGGGACCTGTGTGAACTGGTGGAAAGGGTATAATTGTTCTCCTTTAAATATATACAGAGAAATGAAACATTTGTAGCAAAATCAAACATTTGCAGAGAAATGAAACATTTGCATAGGATAAATATGTACAGAGGAATTCAACTCTAAAAGTTAAAAAATGTGCAGAGGAATTAAACATTTGCATAGAAAATAAATATATAACTGTGTTAAGAGGTTAACCTGTACTAAACATCTATACAAAAACTAAAAGTGACAGTAGAAATAAAAATGTTTTATAAAAATATGAGAAAGAACTACAAATGGGGATAAAGGCCTGTGTACAGTTAAATTAGGCTGTAAACAGATGAATGAAAGTCACAGTCACAGCATGTAGCAGTTTATGTACGAAAAGCAAGTGTTAATAGCAGGTTCATAGGGTCATTAGGTCCATGCACTGCATTTACAGTGCAGTTTCAAAATTCAAAATTTTATTTTGGCAGAGAGACCTACGGTGCCCGTCTGGTGGCATGGTGAAATATTCCACTATTCCGTGGCCACAACTTGTTTAATGCGTGGAACGAGATTATTCAAGTTCCAGATTGATGGGATGGTGTCCAGTTTTGGAGCGGTCATCAATTGTGCAGTAAATGCAGGAGAAAGGGCTGGCTTAATTCGTGACAACAGCTAGTAGTGGCAACTGGGGCAGTTGTGGTGTCTGAGGCAGTTACCACTGCCTTGTCACGGCAACTGCTGCTTTATGGGTATTTGTTTTTAGTTTTATTTTATAAAACAGTTATCAGTGTGGTATTAGACTTGCTGGCAGTATATTTGATTTCTCCATCCTTGCAAGGTTTTCATTAATCTCTCAACCACTGTGCTCAACCACTGTGCTACCACAGCTACCACCCCACAGCGGCAGCTGTTGAGAGATGAATTAAGAAAACCTTGTAAATTGATGCAGAAATCACGTAATGGAAATGCTACTGCCAGCGAGTCAAATACAACACTGACGACTGTTTTATAAAATAAAAACACACACACACACCACGTCTTAAACGCACACATACAGAAACACCATACAACCATCTGTTGATTACATCCATCTGTTCATGTAGTGCTGCCTTACAGCCAGCCCACATTACTGCCCCTAGGGTGAAAATCTTGCACTTTCAGACACACACACACACACACACACACACAAAATGCTGACATTTGACTTGCAGCACACACAGAGATGTGTGTTGATATGAAGTCTTAGTCACACAAAATGGATGGTTTTTAAAAAACAGAGGCAAGTAAAGCACTGATGATCTGTGTTCGCCTTCTTGAAAATGAAATTACATCTCTGTTTTCTCCTCAGAAGGAATATTGTCATCTTTATCACACTATAATCTGATTTTAGATCCACTAGTCTTTTAATATCCAGAGGGCTGAGTCTATCCGTCTGTCTGACATTGTCTGTCTCCTTTACATCCCTCTGTGTCTCTGAAGCTTTATTGACATGATAGTAGTAGTGTCTGTCTTCTGGAGCTGAAGGAAGTGCAGAATGTCTAAAAATCTGTGAATATGAATTCATGAAATGTTGTTTCACGGGTGATAAAATGTTTGTTGTGTTTGGACATGGGATTTCTTTTGTACAGTCCAGGTTGATTCACCCCAAACAGTAACTGCCCTGACTGTACTGAAATATCCAGTATTTGTTTCACTTATGAAGGACATGATCAAAGCACTTCAATAACTGGATATGTAAAGTCCACCATTTCCCCTTATTTCAGGGATTCAAACCAAACTTGGTGTGTTCAGTTGGCCACGATGTCTGATGACAAGTGTTCAGATTTATGGTGCCCCCTATGGGTTGTGTTGGGTTGGGTTTAAATGCTTTGGTAGACATGTTCCCAATCTTGTTTTAAATATGTTTTTATTCATGATAATCAGATAAATGGTAAATGAGTTGTTCGTCCTCGCCTTTTGAGAATTTTTTTTCATGATCAGTGTTTTTCAGGTGTCATTCATATTGCTTTTGGCAGACTTTATGATCCAGGAGGCTTTATTGTAGACCACATTGAACTGGATTTATGGCTCAAATTTCAAGTCAGTCAGACTTTTCCTGTGAGAGCTGTGGCCTTTCCAAAATTGCACATTTGGGCCTGAATTACAGCACCAAAATCTGGTTGGTGGTTGCGATCCTGAGGGTAGAACAGCACCTATTGTACATTCAGCCAAACAAACCACTCTTTGCAGGCCTTTGTGGTCCTGTTTGGTTCTGTTTCCATACCAGACAGTGATGTTCCCTGTCAGGGTAATGTTAATAGATAAAAAATGATCTGTGACATCTGTCTAGACATAAGGCACCTTTGTTGCTTTGTGGGTGACATGGTCCCCTGTTACCTTTGTCCACACTGCACATTATGAAACATTCAAAACACAGTCAATCAAACTTGGCATTACAGCATTACATTCACCTTGTTGTGTGCATTGCTGCATTGAATTTATTGATCATATAATTTTTTTTTTCTGGAAAAGGAAATGTGTTTACTTGCTTTGGGTAAAAGTTAAATAAATCCAATATAAAATATATAAGGCTGCTCACAGCCAAACTCAAACATCTCACATTAGCATTTCCAATTTGGGCATGCAGTCGTGGTTCTACACATATTGTGGCGGTTGTGGCTTGGAGGTAGAGCTAATCAGAACTAATCAGATGATCGGCGGTTTGATCCCCGGTTCGATCCACTCCAGTCTGCATGTCGAAGTGTCCTTGGGCAAGATACTGAACCCCAAATTGCTCCCAAAGGCTGCCTCATCGGTGTGTGGATGTGTATATGTGTATGAATGGTTAGCTCCTCAAACTGATGAGCAATTGGCACGTTGCGTGGCAGCCAAAGCCATCAGTGTGTGAATGTGTGTGAATGGGTGAATGAGATACGTACTGTAAAGAGCTTTGAGTGGTCGAAAGACTAGAGAGGCGCTATATAAGTACAGTCCATTTACCATTTAACATATATATTGAATATAAGTAGTGATCAGCAGGACATAAGTGATCAGTGGACATAAGTAAATTAAAGTGTTGGAAATGGAAGGGAAAATTAGAGGAGAAACTGGGAGCGGGAACTGTGAGGCCGAGGTAAATATGAAAACATGAAACCTTGGATTGTTCAGGGATGCAGGGCATGACCTGAGATTTTCTGTCAGAGATACAGATGCTTAGATTTTCACTGCTAGCCATGAAATGTTGCAATTTTAGCATTATTTTCTTTCCTGTGACAACTGTGTGGGCAGCTGGCCTCAGGCAAAACAGCTAAGGATATAACCAAAAGCAAGCTGGACTGTGAAATAGCATTGAAGGAATCATTTGAATGTACCAGTGCAACTGAAAAGCCCATCATTTGAATTTTATTTTATATAGCACTAAAACATAACAAAAGTTTTTTTCCCCCCACAACTTTAAGCCTTAATATAAGTTGAACAGGTGATTTTTCTATAAAAAAATAAATAAATAAATCACCCTCAGTACAGATAGCTATAGAGACCAAAAGCATTTTTTTGTACCAGGCTGTAAACATGTTTATTATGAAGTTGGACATTTTAATACAGGTGCTTATGGAGATTGACTCACTTCTGCAGCCTGTCTCAAGCGGCGATATGTGGAGTTAAAGTTTTTAGCACTTGAGGTCGCCGCTGAACAGAATACAAGAAGTCTTGGACAACCAGCTACTCAGAGTTATTGTGTCTCAAGGCCATGTACAGGCAGGGTTACCCAAGTAAATATAGATTTGGTTGGACATGGAGTTAAAGTTTACACTGTAACCAACACATGTCTCCTTGAAAATATAAGTGTAACTGCAGTACCGCTCTAATGTGATGCCTACTGCATCTGGAGTTGAGCTCATTATAATCTTCATTGCACATTTTGTAGGGTATTCTCATTCCATTCCAAATTTTTGAGAATGATGACAAAGTTAATGAAGTTGAAGAATTACTCACATTGTCATGTTCAGTAACACACACATCTAACAAAGACATTTCCATTCTAATCCTGCTCACCCAATCACCGCTCTCCAGCACAGTGAATAAATGTAAACACAGTGATTTCACAGGAAAGTCCTCCTCTGCATGAGTCACAGCAGATGAATGTAGGTATTTATCTTGTACACGTTCCCTTAAGAAAAACTCTCCATGCTCCCTGTTCATTTCCATTTAAATGGGACCTTCAAACATATACATAATTACAGTCTTAGCTTCTTTCCTCTCTAATGTCAATTTAAATGTTGTTTTGTTTGTTACATTGTTACAACTTGCCCATTAGCATTAGTTAGAGTTTCAGATAGTGGGAATAATACAGTATTTTGTATTCTTTATGACACACACCTGATTGAAATCCCACATTTTGTTCATTGATACAGGGAGACAATCTGAGAACAATAAGATCACTCTACAGAGTGACACCAATAATTGAATCATATAGAACATACCTGGACTAAACAAGTCATGCTGCAGACTGACTTTTATTATTGATGATTCACAGAATGAAAAAGGATTTATAATCACATTAATTCTTGGGTCGGGTCAAAATCGACCCCTTTAGACATTTCACAGCAGTAAAAATACCCTACATGTCATTCTTTGAACCTGACATTTGATAACTTTTCCTAATAATGAAAACACACAAAAATTAAAAGTTTGAAAATTGTATACTTTTGTACGGGTGCTACAGATTTTTGTACATTGAGGCTGTTCCAGGTCAAATTTGACCAGGGGGGCAGACTGTGTTCCCACCACAGGTGGCCAGGTTCCCACACGGACAGACACTGCTGCTCTTTGAAGGGTCAGAGGGGAACCTCGAAACAGTGACATAGTTAAACAGCATAGGCTACATATGGTAAACAAAGGTTATACAGAGGGTGTGTGCATCCGTTTGTGTGTGTATGGCACAAAGGTGCTTTATTTTAAAGTGAGCAGCAAAAGTTTAAAGTGTTTTATTGGGGGTTATTCCAATATAATTGGGCGAGTGACATACTAGGCTTGCACTACTGAACGAAAGACAAAACAAAGGTTTAACCATGTCTGGGCTAGTGAACCTAAGTTAGGGAACCATTACCTTCTCTAATTCACCCTTTCACACACACACACACACACACACACACACACACACACACACACACACACACCTGGCCTGACCACTGGGAGCAGGACATTTTGATGTGTGGACATGAGAATCACCTACCTTGTAATCAGTGGACAGCCTGCTCTGCCTACCTTAGCCACAGCTGCAATCATCTTTTGTCCATCAAGATGACAGATGGCATTAGAATTATCCATCTACACTTTTAAAGGTCAATGACAGAAAATTCTTGGTTAGCACACACACTGTTGACATGTAAAGATATCACTTAGGTGTAAAATGGTAGATTATTGTCATGGAAACTGTGCTGAGTTTGGTGGCAAGTACCAAAATATTTTAGCCTGGACCAACATGATGGGCCCACTGTCATGGCAGAGCCACCTCGTCACCTGTCAGTGGATACAGTGGGACAGTGTTCGTATACATCCAAACCTGAAGGTTACACATTTAAAACCAAGGCTTGGTAGATTAATAACTAGGAAGAAGAGTAACACTAATATTAATTTAAGTAAGTCCCCTATTTCTCTTCAAATCTATTCAGTTTAATTCAATTCAGTTGAATTTTATTTATATAGCACCATATCATAACAAAGTTATCTCATGACACTTTTCATACAGAGCAGGTCTAGACCGTACTCTTTATAATATTATTTACAGAGACCAACAGTTCCACTATGAGCAAGCACTTGGCGATGGTGGTGAGGAAAAACAGGCAGAAACCTCGGGCAGACCCAAGCTCATTGGTAGACGGTCATCCACCACGACGGTTGAGTTAAAGATAGAGAGGGGTGGATGGAGAGAGAGAGAGAGAGAGAGAGAGAGAGAGAGAGAGATGCACAGCAGCAGCAAATCATTAACTAACTACAAACTGTAATGGAGATATGGTAACAATAATGACAGTAATAATATATGTAGTGGACGTCATGCAGGACCACAGCAGCAGCCACGATCCATGAGAACCTGCTGGTGAAAATGGCCATTTTCTCATTCTCATTTTTTATGAGGTGAGAGTTGCCAAAAACATTCTGTTTCAGTTCATTTAGTTTCTATCACCATCAATTAGCAAAAAGGAAAATGTTGCAAAAGTATGAAATGTCAATTTCAGTGTCATTGGCTTTTATAAATAAATCAGGACAACTGAACAGGTTTTACAGTGAGACATGAGGGAGAGACAAAGACTGACCAAAAAATTGGAGGAAATAAAAACACAAGCAAGGAAAGCATTCAGGGAAACTAGACGTATTTAGTGTAATCCATGACAGCAACACCTGCCTTCTGAAAGAGGTTGAATATCAAACATGAACTCTTCAATAAATGGCAGATACTCAATGAGACAACTTGAAACAATTCTTAGTATTCATTAAGTGAAAAGATAAACCAAAATACTTCCATGCATCAAAGACTGAAATGAGAAATGATGGCAAAGACACGAATTTGGAAGCTGAAAAGACTGGTTTCATTTCTGTTGTGCATGATATAATTAGAAGTACCATAATCATCATTAGAAGCTGCATGAGACTTTAAAATAAGTTAAAATGCATTCATCTCATCACTTAAGGACAGTGATTGGCATGCTTGTCAGCAGGACAACATCAGTTAGCATTACAAAGAGGTGTTACAAAAATGAGCCTTACAGCTATTTTCTGATCAGCCACCAGATTTGAAGCACAAAAAAAAAAAAAACAGTCAGTCGTCAGTTAAATAAGGTTAGGGAAAGGCTGCAGTCCTGAGAAACCAATGCTGAATGTAAGGAAACAGAAAATCAGCAGTCTGACACCCTTCATCACACCCCAGCCTCCTCTATGGGAGCTAATACTGATCTATATCAACACTATCACACTTCTCCCTCCTTTGCTTCTGACACACAAGAGCTGCTGGTGGTTCTTCTCACTTAAATGTAGACATGTTTTTTTATAGGCATTTGAACAAATGACAAATGGCGGTGTTGAATAAGAATAAGAATGTTGTCATAATTCTACATAACCTTAAAGTGGTACTGCACTCTTCAACATGTTTGTACTGTGATGAAACACATTCTTACTAACATTTTGTGAGTAAAAGCCAACATTTATTGTGACACACAACTCTCTGGTGGATTATGTACTCTATGAAATGGTGATCCAGTCTTATATATACCAGTGCACATATATCGTTTGGGGGTAGGGCCTCTCGAATCAATCAGCCCAGTGAAATTATTTTCATATTTGATTCCACATTGTGCTTACATCTGTCAGGTGGTTGGTAGCACATTATGCGAGAGACAGGAGTTAGTGTCCTATCATGCACTGCCATTAATGTTTGCATTTTCCATCTTAACCATAACCATACATTTATATGACAAACACTTCCTGATTCAAGATTTCTGGGAAATTCAGTCTTTAAGTATTTCAGAAATGCAAAGAGCTACATTAAGTTGATGCCAATGCCTCTATACTGAAGTATTGCCATATTCAGAAATAAATAATAAATACAGTGCAGTTTTTATTTCTATGCTCTGCCACTTAAAGCAGAATATGCACTGTACGTTTTTTCTTCATATTTCCTTCTATCTCTCTTTTCCAGACCTTCAGATCAATATTTCAAATTGTCTTTGTATGATTACATAACTATTACCAATGCTGTGCTGAAAAATTAAAACTCACTCATCAAACATTCACCACACTTCCTCTCATTACTTGCCTGGCCTGGAGGGAGAGAGAGGGATAAGTGGGTGAAGGAGAAGAGGAACGATGAGGGGACAGAAGAGATTGTGGTTTGAATGAGAAATATGAAGCCATCTGATATATGGTAGCTGTTGCACAGGATTTTAGGAACAGCAAGATTTTCTGTCAAAGGTTCCATGAGCAGCACACCAAAAGCCCTGCGGTACTGGTTCACTTCCTGAGAGTCTCTCTTCTACAGATTCTACAGCTAAATTCTGTGAAGAAGAGGCTCATATACTCTCTTTATTCAATGTGGAATTATTTATATAGCATTTATCAAACAAAGATAAGTCTTTAACAAGTCAGGATGTGAAGTCACAAATGTGAACAGTGCTAACTAAAACAGAAAAGAAAAAAAAAGAAAGCAAGAATCAAAGGCAGAAACTGAACAGGCTAAACTCAAGTAAAATAACAATATCAGTGCTTATAGAATTGTTTTATTTGGAATATGTTGCTGCTCTTAAGCTTTAAAGGGTTAAAGAGCCTCAAAAATTCCAGTCAATCACAGCTTAATTTCTACAAGCAAATGACATTGTGTTTTTTCTGAATTTGTCCTCAGGCAGCACTTTCCCCCTGACTCTGCAAAATAAGTGTGAGATTTCTTCTCTAATCTCACACTTATTTTGCAGCTGGATTGATTGATATCTACCACTCATACAGGTAGTTGTCAGGGTAAGCCAAAAAGTCTGAACTGTTGAGGTTCCTTTACCGAATTCCTTACAAACTGTACACAGACTACATACATCTAAGTTTACTTTTGTAACATTGTTTTAAATGTTTAAGTCAGTTAAAGTTAGTGTCAGTGTCAGAGGGGTCTTGTGATGAGGCTTGCTGCAATCAGGACTCTTTTATGCTTCCACAAAGAGCCCATGTGGGGTTCCTTTCTGGTCTAAATAGATAGACTGTCTGACTAAAGTTGTAGTGACACCGGGTATTATGAATTGGTAGATACAGATGTTATATGTATGCTCAAGTCGCTTTTTTTCTTTGTTTAGTTTGTTTTGAATACTTTGTGTTGTGCGCGCTGCATTGAATGGCCGTGTGCAGCCTGGCTCATAATGAACGTGAGGAATATCTGTTTGTATAAAGGTGTTTTCTGGTTAAAAACAGGGACAGTGAATGTCAGCATCGGTTCTGTTGTCCCCAATTCAATTTATTAATCAATGCTCATAATAAATGAATAAATGCCCTTCATAACAACACAACACAAAGAATTATTGAATTCATCTCTCATTGCTTTTGCCTCTTAAATCCACGTCATGGAGGAGTGGAGGATGGAGGTGTAAGGCTGAATGAAGGTAAAAGTAGACGGAGTTGAAGGCTTGTGGCAATCGTTACAATTTGTGAAGTGTTCAGTATAAATCATCCTCTGTGAGAGAGTGTGTGTGTGATTGAATTACAACTTCCATGGATTCAAATAAAACCATCAAAGCATGGATACAAAACATTACACATCAAAGAATTCTGATCTGAGACAGTAATAAAAAGTTTGTTATGCAACTTGCATTGCACAAAATGAAATCTAAATTCTCCTCTCATTCGGCCTGTCTTCAGTCTGTTGCACACTCAAAGACAGAAAGAGTAAAAGAAAAAGCTTTTTCTACTGAGAAGTCAATTTCAATTCAATTCATTTGTTACATATAATCACAGTCATGGTGAAATGTAATTCTGTAAAGTCTCCCGATTTGTTAAATTAAAAATGGTGTATCCTGATAGCAATAATAATGATTATTATGGAAGTAATGGAAGTAATTCTGGAAGTATTGACAGAGTCGGCAGGGATGGACAGGTTATGTGACTTTTCCACAAATAAACTGGGCAATTCTTTTGCTTTTGTTTGTTTGTTCTTATATCAGAAATAGATAATTACATATTTTTTATTTAAAATAAGAGGAGTGTGTTTTTAAGATGAAAACAACTTCTGATTGTCAATTAGTTTCTGCTTTGAGACAGTGTAATTGTTTCTTGTGTGTTGTTTTCTCTTGTCAGTCTACATTGCACAGCCTTTGTGACATCCTCCTCTTGCCTCCAACGCCCCCACCACCCCCAAAGCCCCAAGCAGCAAACCAATTATGAAAGGGAGAGAGAGAGCAGGGTTCAGTGTGGGGCAGATAGGCACCTCTATCATTTAACATCACAGAGATAGAGTGACGCAGGGAGAAGATGGGTAACATAAGGAGAAAGAGAAGGAAAAGCATGAGTGAGTAAGGTACAGTCAGTGAACGGGGATTAGACTGAAGCAAAGATAGGCTGTGAGTCTGCATGGAGCTCAGGCCTCTCAGATTCTGAAGCTGAAGCAGTTACATGCCAACATTTAGCAACACCATAGAGAGCCCCACACTCAATAAATGATGTGCTATCAATGTGAACACTCACTCATCCCCTGTGTATATGTGTGTGTATTTACATGCTGCTATCTTAGACAGGGAGCCATTTTATGCTTTAGACCTTATGAATAGGAATACGTTTTTGAAGGGAAGCCAGGCATCCCAGCTGGTGGTGAGGTGCTTTAGTGACGAGTGCACTTGTGACTGCACAAGTAAGACTCTGTCTTACAGTGAATTCAACAGGATTCATGATTACACAGATTTGCAGCATGATTTGGTTGATCACTCATTTTAGAAGAATGGGTCATATCTTGCAACAGGGTCAACTACTTTCACTAAGAGGAAAGTTTTTGTCCCTTCCTCACTCAGAGGTGCTCTGAGAGTTTTAAATCACTCCCAAGATAGAACAACCTTCTACAAATGTTTACTCCAGTAATGTTTGTTAATACTGCTCCAGATATTTGTGGAGCGACCCCTTCTTTAGCAATGACATAATCACTTATCTTAATGAAGCATCATAATAGTAGTGGATAAAAACAAGAATTCATTTTCATTATCTTTGGCTCAAAAATCAGTTAAAACGTGATACACACACGTGCACACACTGGTGGAATGAGGTAAATATCGCTGTATGATGGATGCTTTGATGAGCATGCAAGAGTCAAGAACAGGATATCTTTTTAGAGACAGAGACAACAGGAAGAAATATATGTCATATCTCATCAGTCTTTTAGAGTTTTATTTCAGCCGCATCATTGTTGTTCTGCATAAAAAAGTGTTGAATCATTTTTTGAAGTAAACTGCTATATTTAGCTGTTCCTGCTCATCAATCCAGCTCCATAGAAACAAAATAAAAGATGTTGAATGGAGCCCCTGAAAGCTGCACACACATGAACTTTGAATAGACATGCATCGTGCAATTCTGTTGAATAATGCCATGTAAATAATGATGATGCTCCTCACAAAACTCAGAACAAACTATCAACCCAGACAGTGCTGATTAATTATGATCAATACTTCCCTAACCTCCAGTGTTATTAGAAACATGTCTATTATCTGTAATATGAGAATGTTTGTGATCAGACATTTTTCCCTGCTTGAAACGGAGTTAAAAGTAACCACAGTCCAATGTGAAATACATCACACACCAATGTTGGTCCTACTGTGAAAAGACTTAGTTCTTTAGTAGTTGCTTCTTAATGTTAGGATTAGCTGGTATACTAACATTAGGGAGCAAATGTTAGCTATCTAGTTTGGTAGCTAACAATAAAAAACTACTCAAACTAAATATTAAATTCACTTGACTATAAAACATGAAATCATGTCTTCTTCTTCTTCTTCTTTCATGTCTTGAAATGTCATACATTTTATGAATATGAAGAGTTAAAAGTCGTTAAATAACAAATGACTCTTGAATCAGTCAGTGATCAAGGATCAGGGCTATGGTTTTAATATTAAATGCGTTCAGCCAATATATTTAGTATAGTTAGAAAAACATCTTGCATGATCCAGTGCTCAGCTGATCACGAGGTTTTTATGAGAGGCTCGTATTGACTCTGGAGGCCTATTAGAATAATGTGTTTAATAAAGTATAACTGAAAGACTGTGGCACCAGTTGGGCACTATAGACAATGGAGGATGGGTGTGTTGTGAATGACATAGAACAACATAAATCACTGTGACCTTTTATTTTACAAGTGAATTGCCAGCTAGTTCCAATAAGCCATTAGAGTCTCTGTGTTCCTTTAGTATCGAGTGATCAGTTACAGATGCCCTTGAAGACTTCCCATATTCAGTGCTCATTGTATCACTACTGGGCTCTCTGAGGGGGTCACTGTTGAGTAACCATACAAGTATAATCTAACTATACTCTACAGTTTTCATAAATATTGTAGTCTATATTCATCAAAGTTCCCTAATGCAATGAAATTGTTTATAGTATGACCACCCCTCGCCTAAAGTCAGCTGGGATAGGCTCCAGCCCCACCGTGACTCTGATGAGGATAAGCGGTTACAGATAATGTATCAATGGACAATCTAGCTTGTGTCCACTATCACCATTCAACTTCTGACCTTTGTGCTCCATGAAAACTGGATACCTACACCATGTTTCTGTCCTTTCTCCTGCACATTATTCTGTCAGTCAGCATCTTTACTTATTTCTTTTACCAGCTGACCATTCAGCATGTGTTAGCCTGTCTGCAGTATTGCATAGTAATGCAGTTTTAGCCTTAACAGTAAATAAATGTAATAAATGTGATAATCACAACAATGCAAATCATTATGTTGGTATGACAGGCACATGCAGATTACCATGAAATGTGCCATATGCACCATATTACACGTCAATATAGCACAGGTATATTGTCAATTCCTCTCTCAACATCTCATTGCCTATATTTTTCTTTTTATCCTTTGGTTCATAAGTAATAGTAGTTATGGCAGTAGTAATAGCAGTATTTACTTTTTTATTTATTCTTCTCATCACGTCCTTTCCCAGTTTCCATTAAAACCCTTCCTCCCCCACTACATGCAGCCCAAATGCCTCCTTGTTTCCTGTCAGCTGAAGGTTGACCGTGTCAGCCATATTACAGTTTTTCTCAATTGCTAAAACACTAAAACCCATTGGCTGAACAAAGTTCTCAGTTGCCTGAACTCATTTAGCTTCAGTATCTCAAGAAGAAGCTAATGAGGATTACAGCAGAACTGAACTTGAGAAAAAGCACAGTTGCACACCTGTATTGTTAGTGTGACTAGAGCAAAGTAATGAGGCTAGTGAGTCTCAAAGTTGAATTAAGCCACCTGAGGTTAAACTATTCAAAATTTCATCATTCAGCTGACATGTAGTATATCATACTGCTGGTGATTTCTACACTTCATTGCATTGTACATAGCTGATCTTAAGATCTCCCCATGCCTGGAATCAGAACTTTATGTTAATGATACAAATATCTGATTTGGTGTAAGAATATGATTCTTCAGGTTTTGGCCCTTTTGTCCACCTGTTCAATGATCTCTCTCTCTCTATTTCTCTCTTTCTAGGACCAGTAGCAGTGATAAGTGGTGAGGAAGACTCTGCCAGCCCCCTTCATCATGTGAACCATGGGATAATCAGCCCCTGTACACTGGATGCCGGGGCAGATGCTGTGGTGATTGGAATGACCAGGATCCCTGTCATAGAGAACCCACAGTACTTCAGACATGGACACAACTGTAACAAACCCACCACCTGTAAGTACAAACATCTAGTTGGACCCACATGGACCCACACATACAGGTGTTGTATTATAAGTGGTGGAAAGTAACTAAGTATATTTACTTAAGGTACTTTACACTGTTTTCCTGTTCTGCTAATTTTTACCTCTACTCCACATTTGACATTCAAAGAGTCAATTACTGCATTTTTATTTCAAATCAAATCAAATCAGATTTTATTTGTATAGCCCAAAGTCACAAAGTACATTTTCCTCTGAGGGCTTTACAATCTGTACAGGGAGTGACACCCTCTGTCCTTAGACCCTCGGTTCAAGTGAGGAAAAACTTGCCCACAAAAAACCCTTTTAACAGGGAAAAAAGGTGGAAGAAACCTCAGGAAGAGCCACAGAGGAGGGATCCTCTCCCAGGACGGACAGCGTGCAATAGATGTCACGTGTACAGAACAAATCAACACAAACATATTGTACAATTACAATGAATGATAAAATGACAATGAATTACAATGACTGATAAAATGACAATGAATTACAATGAATGATAAAATGATTACAGTAGCAGTGGAACCTGTGATAGAGAGACACAGATACACAGCAGCAGTAAATCATTAACTAACTATAAACTGTAATAGAGATATGGTAGCAATAATGACAGCAGCAATACATACAGCGGACGCCATGCAGGACCACAGCAGCAGCCACGATCCATGAGAACCTGCTGGACGAGAGAGCACAGAAACTCCGGGGAAGAAGTTTAGTTAGTAACATGCATTAACATGCATTAATGAGACATGTATGTTTACAGATGGTGAGAGAGAGAGAGAGAGAGAGAGAGAGAGAGAGAGAGAGATGGTAGCAGAGAGAGAGAGAGAGACGAGAGAGAGAGAGAGAGAGAGAGAGAGAGAGAGAGAGAGTTTTCAGTAAAGGGAGATGTGACTGCATCTTCAACCAATACCATGCCTGACTAGGCATAACCCTGAAAGAGACAGACAGAGACAGACACAGAGAGAGAGAGAGAGAGAGAGAGAGAGAGAGAGGGAAGGGAGGGGGAGTCCCCCGGCAGTCGAATCCTATGGCAGCATAACTAAGGGATGACCTGAGCCAGCCCTAGCTGTAAGCTCTATCAAAAAGGAAAGTCTTAAGTCTACTCTTAAAGGCCTCCCAAACCTAGAATGGTAGTTTGTTCCACAGAAGAGGAGCTTGATAGCTGAAGGCTCCCAATCTACTTTTGGAAACTATAGGAACCACAAGGAACCCAGCATCCTGAGCGCGCAGTGTTCTAGAGGGGTAGTAGGGTACTATGAGCTCTTTTAGATATGATGGCGCCTGACCATGAAGAGTTTTGTAAGTAAGGAGAAGAATTTTAAATTCTATTCTAGATTTATTTAGCATAATTTATTTGCGAAATATAGATTCACATTACTTTCCAAATTTAGATTAATAATACAAAATATAATCAACAAATTGATTATGAATATTGTCGGCCCAATCATTTGATTGGCCACCGCAGTGTGACGTCAGGTCATCACCCAAACTGGGAGCTGGTTCCTCCGATTCCTCTTCTACTTTTGGAGATTATAGGAACCACAAGGAAGCATGCACCGTGTTCTATATGGTACTCTGAGCTCTCTGTTTCTAATAGTTATAATTTCATAATTAAAGAAGCTCATGAAGTCATTACTTCTGAGGTCTATAGGAATACATGGCTCTCTGGAGCTGTGGCTCAGTGGTGGCTGAAAAGTCATGGCAGGCTCTGTCTGAACAGGCAACTGGTGGGTGGTGAAATGAAGCGGGCAGTGCTTGGGGCACATGGCAGTGCTTAGGTAACTCAAGCTTTTGAACCACAAGCTAAATGTTCATTTAAAAAGTAACCTCTGAGTCAATGCAATGCATTTTCCAGAGGAATGTACCATCAGCTTGTTAGATAACCAGGTTTGTACAATGATCAGATTGCAATAGATTTTCAATTTGTGATGAAGGATTCTGGATTGTACAGTACCAGTCAACAGTTTGGACACACCTTCTCATTCATTGTTTTTTATATTTATTTATTTTTTTCTTTTATAAAAGAACACACTTTAAGTGCAGTTGAATACAGGGAGTGGCTGTGGCTTGGAGGTAGAGTTGGTCGTCCACTAATCATTTGATTGGTGGTTCGATCCCCAGCTCCTCCAGTCTGCATGTTGCAGTGTCCTTGGGCAAGATACTGAATCCTAAATTGCTCCCAAAGGCTGCACCCGCTATTTATTTACTTTACTATTTACCACACATGGAATTATGTGGTAAACAAGAAAAATATGTTGTAGTTAACGTTTACATTGTTCAAATGTAAGAGTTTGCTTTGGCATTTAGCAAATGTCATTCTAATTTTCAGTAATATTTTCTCATGTTAGGTTTGAGAACATTTTTTACAACAATATGTAAACTTGAAAATGAATTGTAAATAGATGGAGGCAGTTGAGTATGAGGGATAATACAGTTAATTCATCCTTGTGAAAGCATTCAGTGAGGCCTCCTATGTATGCAATGGCACTGTCAACCTGGAAGAGACCCCTCTCATCAGGATAGAAGTGTTTTATCACACGATAAAGGTGATAACTCAGAACAACTGTACATTGTTTTGCAGTGACCCTGTGGACTTAAACCATGCTAGCCAAATGCTGCTTGAGGTCAGTCATTCAGACTTTGACTGTTTTCTTGGTGTACACCACACATGACATGATACGCTTGTGGGGAATATGGTGAAGAATAACTCATCTGACTATATAACTTTTTTCCAGTGTTTATTGCACCACTGAACTGAAATGAAATGGCAAACAGTCTAGCCTGTAGATGTCCTCAATGGTAGGAAGTGAGGCTCCAGCGATGTGCTGGGCGGTTTTCACCACCCTCTGCATAGCCTTCCAGTCCGAGACAGAGCAGTTCCCGTACCAGACTGTAATACAGTTGGTTAGGATGCTCTCAATGGTGTAGCGGTAGAAGTTCACCAGGATGTCTGAAGAGAGGTGGTTTTTCCTCAGAATCCTCAAGAAGAAGAGGCGCTGGTGAGCCTTCTTGATCAGGTTGGAGCAGTTAGTCGTCCAGGAGAGGTCCTGTGAGATGTGGATCCCCAGGAATTTGAAGCTGGTCACACGCTGCACCGTTACACCGTTGATGTGGATGGGTAGATGAGTGTAATTGCTCCTGAAGTCCACGATGAGCTCTCTGGTTTTGGATGTGTTGAGCAGCAGGTTGTTGTCCTCGCACCACACAGCCAGGCAATCCACCTCCTCCCTGTAGGCCGATTCATCATTGTTCTTGATGAGGCCAATCACCGTGGTGTCGTCTGCAAACTTAATGAAAGCATTGGAGCCATGTCCAGGCCTGCAGTCATGGGTGAAGAGAGAGTAGAGGAAGGGACTCAGCACGCAGCCTTGTGGTACGCCAGTGTTTATGGTGAGAGTGGAGGAGCAGTGGTGGTCTTACCGAACATGTTGTGGCCTGTTGGTCAGAAAGTCCAGTAACCAGTTGCAGGTGGGAGCTATGATGCCCAGATCTGTGAGTTTTGTTACTAACTTGGAGGGGATGACAGTGTTGAATGCTGAACTGAAGTCTATGAACAGCATCCTGGCGTATGTGTTATTATTGTCCAGGTGTGAGAGGACAGAGTGCAGCGCTATGGAGACTGCTTCTTCTGTACTCCTGTTCTTTCCGTAGGCAAATTGGTGGGGGTCTAGGGTGGGGGGCAGGCAGGATTTGAGGTGTGCCAGAACCAGCTGCTCTAAGCTTCAGAGTAGAGTGTTTTGGTACCGGCACAATGGTGGTGGATTTGAAGCAGGATGGAACAACAGCACGGGCCAGGGACAGGTTGAATAGCTGGCAGGGGTCCTGATCTGAAGGCGGTGTTGCGGGCCTTCAGTAGTAGACGGAAATCCTTGTTCATCCAGGGCTTCTGTTTAGGGTACATGGTGATTGGTTTCTTGGTGGAGACGCCATCTATGGTGGTAGCGATGTAGTCCATTACAGAGGAAGCGTAGCTCTCGATGTCAATGTGGGAGTGAATGGTTGCCTGAGTAGCAAACATATTCCAGTCTGTGTGCTTGAACCGGTCCTGCAGCACAGAGTCTGTTCCCTTAGGCCATACTTTTATTGTTCTTACTGTAGGTTTCACACGGATAAGTGATGAGTACTTGGGGGATAGAAAAAGAGAGAGGTGGTCTGACTGTCCTATGTGGGGGAGGAGTGTCGCTTTGTAAGCTCCAGATATGTTAGAATAAACATGGTCCAGTGTCTTGTCTCCTCTGGTGTGGCAGGAAACATGTTGATGAAATCTGTGGAGGACTGTCTTCAGGTTGGAGTGATTAAAGTCACCCGCAACGGGGGGCGCTGGAGAGCAGCTAATGGAGTAGGATGCATGGTTAGAATCTCCCGCAGACTTTGTTTTAAATCCATGGTAATCGGCCCTTTCTTTTAGATATTTTTCTAGCCACAGTGAGTTTATACACTAGGTTTACCAACTTACTAGTTTTGACCGAGTCAATATGCAGAAAGACTCCACGGAACCTCGAAAAACAACTCGGCAGACGCGACCTGCTGTGCACAGCAAGCCCCCGAGCCCAGGTGCCTCGGCTTCACCTTCTGACCCTGCCTCCCCACCTGGAACCGACCTGGACGCGCTGAAGCTTGAGGTATTAACATCGTTGAGACAGGACATTGCGGCTATTTTCAAAAGCGAACTACGAGCAGCATTGGGCAATGACTTGGCCACAATAAGAGCTGACCTACAATCAGTGAAAACGCAACTCGAGAAAGATAAAGCTGCTACGAAGGCCGAGCTAGCCACGCTCAAAGGCACGGTGGGAGACATTGAGCTGTCACTCTCTGGCTGCACAGACGATGTTATTGAGATGAACACCAAGCTCGCGAATTTAGCAACTCAGGTTTCCAAGCTGGAAAGTAAATGCGAGGAGCTTAAATCTAGGTCACGTCGGAATAACATAAGGCTTGTGGGTGCTGCTGAAGAAATGGCTACCGATACCTCCGCCGTCGCTGCCCTGCTGAAGGAGGCTTTCAAGCTGGATAAAGAACCACTACTAGACCACGCACACAGAACCACTCAGCCCAAGCTGCGACCAGGTCACCACGTCCCATCATCGCCAGGTTTCATTACTACGGCGACTGTGCGGATATTCTACGGCGCGCCAGAGAGGCTCAACAGGTTTCTGTTGGTGATATGAGGATCTCCATCTTCCCTGACCATACCGCCAAGGTTGCTTGGGCTCGGGCAGCCTTTAACGATGTTCGGAAGCAGCTGCAATGTTTTGCAAATCTCTGCATTGTTCACTTCATACACATTATTATGTCTTACAGGTTAGACTATATGACATGTTGGTATATTTTATTTATAGAACTGTGGTATCTGGAAATTTTGATACATGGGGACTACCACCATTGTTTTTCTTGTTGTTATAAGTCTGCGGGAGACTATCTGATAGGGTTTCGCTCAGGTTTTCTCCAAATTGTTGCCATGGTTTCGTGGCAACAATCGTTATCCCACTTTCTATACCGTGTTCTCCCTTTGGAGGCACCATTTTTCGTTTTTTGTCCTTATTCTAGGGTATATTGTTGTGTGTATATGTGTTGGGGGTGGGGGGGGATGGTCCGTCCTGGCTCTTTCCAGTTATCTTTGGAGATTTTTTCTTTTCATTCACACATAAATGTGTTACGGTAATTTAAATCCCAGCGCTTCTGGCATGGGCCAGCCAATTGGTTTTCTCAGTTGGAATGTACGTGGCATGGGCAATCCTGCAAAAAGGTCTATGGTTTTTAGCCACTTAAAACAGCTTAATTCTGACGTAATTTTTCTGCAAAAGACCCATCTTAGACTTAAAGATCACTGCAGGCTCCGATCCCCCTGGATGGGGCAGACTTACCACTCTAATTTCAATTCCAAAGCTTAGGGGGGTTGCTATTATATTTAACAAAAGGATTCAGTTTCAATCTACTGATGTAATTTCTGATAAAGACGGCAGATATATTATAGTTGCAGGTACACTTATGCAAACAAGTGTGGTATTAGTTAACGTTTATGCGCCAAACTTTGATGATGTCAATTTCTCTAATAGATTACTTGGTAATATACCCCATTTAAACAAACATTTGTTGATTTTTGGAGGCGACCTGAACTGTGTGTTTGACCCTGGACTGGATCGCTCTAGTCCCCACTCTATACCCCTGTCGGCCATGGCCAAGTCTTTTTCTGACTTTATGACCCAAAATGGTTTGGTTGACCCTTGGAGATCCCGCAATCCCTCAGCGAAGAACTTCTCCTTCTTTTTCCCAGTACATCAGTCATATTCGAGAATAGACCATTTTTTTGTGGATAACAGACTCAATCTGTGTGTTGTTACCTCTGATTACTCACCTATCTTAATATCTGATCATGCCCCATTGTATCTAGATATTCAGTTCTCAAAGTATAAATCTACCCCTCTTCTCTGGAGGTTTAATTATTTATTATTGGCAGACAATGCATTTTGAGAATTAATTTCAAAATCTATCGATGACTTCCTGTCTTTTAACCAAAATGAATCCACCTCTAATTCATTACTCTGGGAGTCACTCAAAGCTTTTCTTAGAGGGCAGATAATTTCATTCTCCGCCCATTCTAACAAAAATAAAATGCCAGACTTATAGAGTTGACATCTGCGATTGGTGACCTTGATCAGGAATGCGCCTCCAACCCTACTCCAGAATTACTTAAGAAGCGTCTAAACCTTAAAGCAGAGTTCGATCTTATCTCCACCAGAAGGGCTGAGTGTATGTTATTACAAACCCGTGGTATCTATTATGAACATGGTGATAAAGGCAGCCAACTATTAGCACACCAGTTAAAACGTCAGTCCACCTCGCGTCTTATACCTCAAATTAATAATGACTCTAATGTTATCGTTACTGATCCTCTTGCAATTAATAAAACATTTCAATCTTTTTATTCCTCCTTGTACAGATCTGAATTTCCCACTGACACTACTGAAATGAATGATTTTCTGGCTAATCTTCAGATCCCCACTATTAAACCTGTCCAAGAAAAATAATTGGATACTCCACTTTCCCTTGAAGAGTTAAAATCATCTATCAAAGCAATGCAGTCCAATAAGGCCTCTGGTCCTGACGGACTCCCGACTGAGTTCTTTAGAAATTTATTGATAAACTGTCGCCTTTGCTTTTGTCAATGTTTAATGAATCTTTGGAAAATGGCTTCTTACCACCCACCTTGACCCAAGCTTCAATTGTCCTTCTTTTAAAAAGTGAAAAAGACTTACTTACAGACCCCTCTCCTTACTTAATGCTGATGTGAAGATTCTGGCTAAAGCTGTTATCTTTGTCGCTGATGACTTGTTGCTTTATGTTACGGATCCTGTATCCTGTCTTCCAGGTGTCCTGTCTATTTTGGATAAGTTTAGCTCATTTTGGATACAAGTTAAATTTCAACAGAAGTGAATGTTTTCCTATCAATGCAGCTGGTTTACTCCAACAAGCTGACTTGATGTTTAAGATCACTCTCTGGTTTCAAGTATCTTGGTATTTATGTGACTCATACTTCTCCTGGTCTTTTTCTGCCAATTTTACTCCACTCATGCCAAAGTAAAATCCGATTTTCAGAGATGGAATAGTCTGCTTTGACAGGTAGGATTAATGTTCTTAAAATGAACATCCTACCAAAATTTCTTTATCTGTTTCAATCAATCCTTTATTTTTACTAAACATTTTTTGATTTGATTTTGATTTGAACCCTGTTGTTCTTAATACTTTAAAGATTTGGTTTCAGTTTAGGAAATAATTTCTCGGGCATCCCTTCAGGGTCCATTGTATAGTAATCACCTGTTTCCCCCTCACACATGGACTCTGCTTTCTCTATATGGCACAGAAAAGGTATACACTGTCTCCTGGACATGTATTCAGATGGTTATTTCAATACTTTTGGCAATTTGTCTTTAATATATGAATTACCTTGTTTAGGTATTTCCAAGTCAGACATTTTGTTTCTAAATCCTTTCCTGCTTTTCCCTCTCTACCCCCTCGTCAGTCATGGGAAGATTTACTCACATTCAAGATACCAAGTAGAGGATTATTTCTGTATAATCGTATCCTGGACCTCGGAGATCACTCCAACTTAAAAACGAGGGCTGCTTGGGAAGAGGAGATAGGTCTTCGAATTGATGAAGATTGGTGGGGTGGGGTGGTGAATAGGTCAGGCGCTGTTTCATCCTGTGCATGTCTGGCACTTATCCAGTTTAAGGTTATACATAGGGTTCATTTTTCCAAATCAAAGTTGTCTAAAATCATCCCAAAAATAGAGGACAAATGTGATTGTTGTTCAAATTCACAATGCAATTTGAGCCACATGTTTTTTTTTTGCCCACGCCTGCATAACTATTGGTCCAGTTATTTTAACATAATATCCACCATAATAGGAATTGATATACAGCCCTGTCCATTTATTGCTAACGCCGCCTCCTCCTTCAATGGAAATCTCCTAACCCTCCCTCTGTATCACAGTGGCTTAAAGACACCATGCTCTTCCTTAAACTTGAGAAGATTAAATACACGATGAGAGGGTGTACTGATAAGTTCTTCCGCAAATGGCAACTTTTTATTTCATACTTTAAGAACTTGCAGGTCCTGCCAGACTCCTTTGTGGAATGCTGTGTGATCCCTACTTGAGCCAGGGTGGAATGGGTTAATGTTGATGAGGTTTAGTTTATGTGCATGCGTTTTTTTTTGTTTGTTTTGTTTTTTGTTTGTCTGTCTGTTTTGTCTCTGTTCAGCTTGTTTTAGGGGGAAAAAATATTAAAAAATGGAAAATTGTATTGCATAGCTGTAAGTTGTCAATTTATATTTGTTTAATAAATATATTTTGCAAAAAAAGTCGCCGCAACAATAAAAGCAGCCTCGCGGTGTCTTCTCTGCTGTTTGCTAATGGCTGCATGTAGTTCTTTCATTGCAAGCTTGGTATTAGCGTCCGGTGCTGTGTAAACAGCAGTGACAATAACTGATGTGAGTTCTCTTGGGAGGTAGTAAGGTCGGCATCTAACCAGAAGAAACTCCACATCAGGTGAGCAGCGTCTCTCGGTGATAGCAGAGTCAGTGCACCAAGCATTGTTTACATAAATGCACAAACCTCCGCCTCTGGTTTTACCGGAGCCGTCTGTGGTCCTGTCTGCCCGGTGAGTGTAGCGTCCTGCTAACTCGATGGCACTATCTGGGGATTTTTACGTTAAGGAGCACCGCGTGACGTCACGTGATCTCGTTTTAGGACTGTAACAAGTACAATATGGGTGCTACAGCTAGCAGTATTATTGGTATTGTTCAGCCCTATATCTGTATAGAACCACAATCTATACTTTTATATATACTTTAAGGCTTCTATACTGTTGTGCTAGGGGGCAGAGTTATGCTAATTTTACGTTAATGATCACCGCGTGACGTCACACGGTCTCGTTTTAGGACCGCCCACAAAATCCTGGACTGAAAACTGGTGAAAAACAGTTTGAACCTCTAACTCCACATTTCAGTGATACATCGTTCAAAGTCTTTTCACATGTTTTCAGCAACTATTTTCCAACATATTTATTGTGTTTTGAAACAAAACATGGAATTGCCTTTACACTTTAACCATGTCTCTGTGAAGATCATGATGTTTGAATCTATAATCCATTTGTTGTTGGTGAGGCAACAAGTTACAGTTACAAGTTAGTTACAGTTACAAATTACTTCTGCCAAAAAGTAATTGAGTTAGTAACTCAGTTACCACACTGTAAAAGTAATTAGTTACTCAGCAAAGTAACTGTGACGTTATTTTTTATGTTCTATAATGTTATTACGTTCTATAACATCTTTAACGTCAAAGATGTTTATATTAACTGATTGAAGAATAAAAACACTATATACAGTATTTTAGAACATTTGGTATTCATTTGAACTTAGATTGCTGCCTGCCATATGATATGTATAGAAATAAAAACATAAAAAATAAATATTGAAATGCTTATGTTTCATAAGGTTAGAGTTGCTTGCGGCAGACGTGGATAAAATCTTTTTTCCTGGGCATAGCGTGCATGATACATTTACATTCTTGCCTTTAATTTCAACGAGGGAGAAGTAGTGCCGGTACTTCCAGTTGGAGAATGCTACCTTTGAATTTCCCTGGCTCGTCGCCATTGTCGCTGTCCTGTGTGTTCAGAGGTAGTCATAGGTGGAAGTCAGAGCGTGCAGTGAGACAGCGTGAGCAGGGCATCCGCCCACCCAGCCAATCATCATCGCATTTGCAACGGTGTCATCATCATCCCCACTCCTGCTCTCCAGGCAGCTGATGTAGCCAAAGCTTGACACCTCGCGCTTCATTCAACCAAATTGTAGTAACGCGCCACTTTACATTCTCAGCAGCGATAATGGCATTGCAACAATGGGAAAAGTAATTAATTAGATTACTCCATTACTGAAAAAATAACGCTGTTACTAACGCTGTTAGTCCCAACACTGCCTAGCTCGTAGCCCTCCTCGCTTGCCTCACCTTTGTTTTCAATCTCGGCGCCATCTACGAGCACTTCCGCCCGGCCGGGAAGAGTGAGCAGGCTACGGTGTTCTGGAGATCTCCGGGATGAGTCGAAGATCAGAATCAAAATTGTCAGTGTTGTAATTATCAATGTCCAAGAGCTCCTGTCTACTGTAGGATATTACTGAGTGAACAGCACAGTGAGTCAGTGATCTAAATGGAGATGTCACTTTGACATCTGTTCTTATTGAAACTAGTCAGTTGAGCAATCTTTGTGAGTCCTGCTCCTGCAATCTGTTCCCCAAATAATGACCTTTCATTATTTGGGGCACAGAATAATGGCCCTTTGGGTCCTTCGGACAGCTGTGGCTCGGAGGTAGAGCGGAGGTAGAGCGGGTCGTCCACTAATCAGAAGATTGGCGGTTCGATCCCCGGTTTGATCCCCTCCAGTGTCGAAGTGTCCTTGGGCAAGATACTGAATCCCAATTTGCTCCCGAAGGCTGCGCCATCTGTGTGTGAATGTTAGCTCCTCAAACTGATGAGCAGCCAATGCCATCAGTGTATGAATATGGGTGAATGAGACATGTAGTGTAAAAGCGCTTTGAGTGGTCGGAAGACTAGAAAGGTGCTATATAAGTACAGTCCATTTACCTTTTCACTTATATTGTTTCCTTTTGCCGTCTTGATACAAAGTCTACCGTGGTCTACCAAGTCTACCAATTTTTATATGCTACAAAGCATAAATGGATGTTAATTGTTTAACATCAACTGCATCCTATTTCCAGATACAGTCCGCACTGTCAGCAGTTCTTTGTTTCTGTAGTTGACAGTAGTTCAAATGAAGGGGTTTGTCATTTGATTCAGCTGAGCCTTTAAGTGCAGTAGAGCAATTCACGTGAATCAAATCAAACCGTAGACTTACAGTGAAAGATGCAATGCAAACATTTTGAATGAATGGTAAGTTTTGGTAAGCACCTAATTGTAATGTGTGTTAATGCTGTCTCTCTCTCTCTCTCTCTCTCTCTGTCTGTCTGTCTCTCTCAGATGTTCAGCATATTAAACGGAGGGACATTATTCTGAAGAGGGAGCTTGGAGAGGGAGCCTTCGGCAAGGTCTTCCTTGCTGAATGTTACAACCTGAGCCCCTCCAAGGACAAGATGCTGGTAGCTGTAAAGGTATTGTAAGAGATAGAAGCAGCGTGTGTGTACTGCATGTTGTTATCTACAGTTTATTAATTCATTACCTACAATACTAATATGTGTGGAGTGTACTACTGCCTTACCTTGCCTAGATCAGTTTTGTGAATGTTCCACATCTCTATGCTAGCCTATTTTGAAAAATCCTGCAGCTATGAGTCAACTGTTGCTGTTTGGCACTTAATTGACTGGTGGTTGTAGTGTAAAATCACAACACATAGTGTGCTTCATTAGAAACAAGACTACTATATTATGGGAAATGCCTATAGATCAGTGTCTTAAAAATGAAGTCAGTCTAGTGAGTGTTCCATGTCAGTGCTTGGGTGTTAGCAAGTCCAACTTATTGAAGACCACAGTTCATGTCCAGTCACAGACCAGCTTTTTTCTGAATCATTATCACAGTCCTTCCCTAACCTTAACTGACAAGAAGTGTACAGATATTGTTTCTTTTCATAGCATCGAGTATAACCCAGAGTTTTTCATATATTGTCTAATACCAACATTCTTGTCTGGTGATTGGACAAAATGTACTACTGCCAAAAATGGTGCTAAAAAGTTAATTCGTTTACATACGAAGACCTTCACGTCATCTAACTTGACTTAATATCAACTTAAACTGTATCAGAACCAGAGTTACATAGTAACCTCAAGTTAACCACACAAACCATCACAACAATACACAAAACATATCAGTAATTAAACATACACAATAATAAAAGTGAAGCAGTCCTGTGCTTAGTGTTGAGCTATGTGAAGCTATATGCTATATGTGCAGCACATTACCACTCTGTAAAGAAAGAGATTTGTGGTGGTTTGTTGCTTGTTGGCCTGCAACCCTGCGAGCCAGGCTCAGGAAACATCTTTGGTTTTTTTAGATGCCGGCATAACTCGTGTCCTCACTCCTTAATATCAGATTGCAGGCTTTGTGTGCTGTACGCACAAACTTGTATAGACTCTCAGTTAGCAGTGTGCTAATCAGAGAGACCTTAGTGTTGTAGCCACAATCATTTGTTGTCCTTTCTTTAGACTGCACTGAGGCTTAGAGACCCATCACATCCAGGTGTAGAGAAGAGAGTGACCATATGGCAACCAAGTGGCAAGCTCCAGGACTGTGAAGTGAAGCCTATGTGGAAGTTCCAAAAACTCCAGTTCCTTGAACAGCCACTTGAGGCTAGTTATAGGATGAGTCAGTCTTCATAAGCGGCCCTATTAAAATGTCCAACTGACCAGGAATCACAACAGCTTACGTTTCATAGTAAAAGTCCAGATTAATGCACACAACAAACAAAATTTATCCCTGTGGTCCCCCGTAATGGCACAGTGCATGATGCCCCAACTCGTGATGCCCTAAGCATCACGTGTGTAAAAAACCAGCTGTAATCTTTTCTCATCCACCAGGAGGAGCAGTGATTTCAAACATTTGTTGGACTAGTCAGTTATAACTCGGTTCTGCTTTTTTATGTAATAGATGTTTTGTTTCCTTTTCAAAATTAGTGTCTCATGTTTATCATGATAATAGCCCAATTAACCCTTAAAGAAAGCCTAGCTAAGGAACAGCGCCTGAGCCATAAACCTGTATTTAAAGGGCAAATGCAGCCAGGACTTTAAAAGTTTAAGGTTCATCTGCTTGATTATTTCTTCACAAGAGTGACCACATTATGTTTGTATTATCTCAACAAACTGTTAGCTCGGTTAGCTCTGACTACAGGTTCAGATTTGGATTCAGACTCGTCAGTGGATTTCAGGGACATTACAGCCTTATAATTAATGAATAATTTTAATAAGAGGAAAATGCAAAGCTTTATTTCCTGCATCAAAAGTTCAAATGCACAAAAAGTAGACTGCCCTCCTCGTAGAATAGCTCTCAAATTTGAATTTTTTTTAATCCTATTTGTAGTCTAAGACAAACTGGCTTGTGCTTCACTGGTAGAATTTATGTTTATGGATATCCAGATCTGTTTAGTGAGTGACTCAGAAAGACTCGAGTCCGTAAAATGATCCCAGTTTCCCACTTATCACACACCATGTAGTCACAAGGCCACGCCCCTATAGCCCTGTACACACTTCATCTGAATTTCCTTTGGCCCACACAAATTGCAGCTATTACTGCTACAAAAATAAACCTGTATTTGCTAAAGCAGTGAGCGAAACAATAACAGACAAATATGGGAGAGGGATAGGAAGAGAAGAGCCCAGTGCACAATTTGAAGTCCCCCGGCAGTCTAGTCCTATGGCAGCATAACTAAGGGATGACCTGAGCCAGCCCTAACTATAAGCTCTATCAAAAAGGAAAGTCTTAAGTCTACTCTAAAAGTGTTGACTGGGTCTGCCTCCTGAACCCAGAATGGTAGTTTGTTCCACAGAAGAGGAGCCTGATAGCTGAAGCTCTGGCTCCCAATCTAGAAACTATAGGAACCACAAGAAACCCAGCATCCTGAGAGCGCAGTGTTCTAGAGGGGTAGTAAGGTACTATGAGCTCTTTTAGATATGATGGTGCCTGACCATGAAGAGCTTTGTAAGTAAGGAGAAGAATTTTAAATTCTATTCTAGATTTGATAGGTAGCCAATGCAAGGAAGCCAAAATGGGAGAGATGTGATCTCTGATCTTGGTTCCTGTCAGAACACGTGCAGCAGCATTCTGAATTAGCTGCAAAGTCCTAAGAGACTTATTGGAGCAACCTGATAACAAAAAGTTATAATAATGCAGCCTAGAAGTAACAAATACGTGGACTAGTTTTTCTGCATCCACTTGAGACACGATGCGTCTGATTTTTGCGATGTTACGTAAGTGGAAGAATGCAGTCCTCGAAATTTGTTTTATGTGGACATTAAAGGACAAGTCCTGATCAAAAACAACTCCAAGATTCTTTACGGTGGAGCTGGAGGCCAGGATTTCGTCTAAAGTAACTAAGTCTCTAGAAAGAGAGTTTCTGAGGTGTTTGGGTCCAATTGTCTTTCTGTTAGCAGACTGAAATGACACACAATCTGTTTATTCAGCTGACTGCAGTCATGGTTTCAGGTTCTGATGCTAACTGGGCTGCGCTCTCTCTCTCTCTCTCTCTCAGACTCTGAAGGACCCAACTCTTGCAGCCAGGAAGGATTTCCAGCGTGAGGCTGAGTTGCTTACTAACCTCCAGCACGAGCACATAGTTAAGTTCTACGGAGTGTGTGTGGATGGAGATCCTCTCATCATGGTCTTTGAGTATATGAAGCATGGAGATCTCAATAAGTTTCTCAGGTGAGTTCAACAGACAACAGGTGGTGGCGGAGATGATTTGTGTAGCTTCCAGGCACCCATTGATATCAGGTCATTTTAATACGTTATTAAAATCAACTCACTTCATCTCACAGACTTGAGACATCACATGTACTGGGTTTTCATGAAACTCAAATTCTCAAGTGAACGTCTGATGACAGAGCTTCGTTCAGCATCCACATAGCATTGTATTCTTGATGTTTGGTGACTCAACAAGAAATACAAATAATTATCAATGTCCTAAAACCTTGTCAGAAACGTGACAGCATTGAATGGTCTACATTACAGCTCCATCAAACTCAGATGTGAACTCTAATTGAATAATCAAGACTGGAATACCTGCATAGCTGCTAGTACAGAAAAAGTAGTTGGTCTGACTGAGAATATCGAAGAGAGATTTGACCAGAACCATTGTTGTATCAGTTTGAGCCAGAGCTGAGGTGAGGTGAGAGTAGAGCAAAACAGGGAAAGGAAAAGAAGAAAAGACACTGCTGGTACATCGCCAGATCAACCAGAACACCAGCCTCTGAACGAACACGTCAGGTGTTGGTGGAACTATAGCACATGACAGACTATCCCAAAGAACAAGGGAGCAATGTAGGTGATGAACCTACATGTGTGAAAGAAATGTGGTGTGCTTTATAGAGCAGACACTGGCCAATCAAAGCTGCTTCTTCATTTAATGGGGACGTAAATCTTGATCAAAACATAGATCTTGATCAAAAGAAAGGCATAGAAGATGGACATAGAGATACAGTAACTGTTCAAGAGGCTTCCTAAAAAGGGGTGGACCCGAGCATGTAAGAAGGCAGAGAGTAGAAGTGAGAGTTTGTTGTTGCTCCTCCTGCGGATTGTTTGTGTGCGTGCATAAAGCCAAAGTAAGTTATAGTATATCTGTCTTCTTTCATTATGTACTTATGATATTTATTTTAAGATGAGCAGAGTTCAATTGTTGAATATAACTCATTCCTGCTACCTGTTGTATTTGTACTAGTCTATTGAAATTATATGCAGATTTGCATTTCCCCAGCTACATGACTGGACTTATGTTATGTTATGTCGATTTATGTTTCTGTACACCACACATCCAGATCCCCTCTCACGTCATCACATCCTTCATTAAACAGAAAAAAAGGAGTTTGTGTTTCCCATGTTTTAATCAACACACCGTGGCTACGGCTACCTTCACCTGAACCACTGAGTCTCACTTACAGTAACATAAGACAAACAATGATGTGTGTACAGATGTTATATATGCAAATATATTGATATGATATTATACCACCCATGCCAGCCAGCCAGCCATACCAACCAGCCATAACACAAGCACCTGCCTGTCTATAAGACCTGGATAGCACACTGCTAACTGAGAATAAAACTGTGTAAACTGTGTAAACTGAGTAAGTGAGGTAATATATTTGAATCACTAAATTCAATTAAATACTGTATAATTTAGTCAATACTGTGTATTTTTCATAGTAGTTCATTTAAAGTACAATATTTCCCTCTATCATGAAGAAATACAATGTAGCATCAAGTAAAGTCCATCTTTTACTTAAGTACAGTATTTGAATGAATGTATTCTCTTTCCACCACTGTCTCAGTACTGTCTCTCAATAATAATAGTTAGTGGGCTGCCTGTTAAATTGTTATAAATGGCAGACTCTGAACCAGTATTATTTATTGTCATCATAGTCAGTGTCCCTTACTGTGGGAGCCTTGTTAGAGCCGTGTCGAGTGTGTCAAGTGTGTCCACAGGGATTGAAGAATGACCCTGTTTAAGCTTTGGCTATTACATAGTGATTGATGGCTGAGTAAAAGAAAATAGGCAGATGCAAATGCTGTGTATTAGTGCATCACTGGGTTAAAAGTTACTCTTTACCTCCAGTTGGGTCCATTATAATGTTTCCAAAAGATGATGGATGGCATATATTCATTTTTTTCATTGACCATCATCTTTCTTCTGTTGGGTGTGTAAGGTCAAATACACAAAAAATTACAAAATCTCTTGGGCAGCTCTAGATTTATTGATGATATTCTTTCTCACCAAAGTATAAACATTTTGGAAATTCAATAGATTCATTTAAAAGCATGGCAGTTAATCTGATAGGTACTGTAGGACGAATTTCTAAGTCCCATTGAGGGGCTTATAAGATAAGAGTATTAGTGTCGTTCAGCTAACTAACATAAATGTCCTCATGGTTGAAAATGTGAAAAGAAACACAAGAATGTGTTGTGTGTCATATCAGTACATTTCAGTTCATACAGAGAATATTTAGTCTGAAAGAGAAAAATAGTACTAATAATAATTACTTTTACAACATTTTTTTTAAATTGCTGAGAAAAAAACAAACAAAAAAAAGCCTACCTACAGTACAAGACTTTGGTTCCATTCCATGAAAATTGTGAACAGCCCAGTGTCTAAGGTGTGTTGAGTGCAGCTCATTCCTGCATGGATGGCCACAGCAGGAATAGATGGCATTGTTAGACACAAATGATCTGAAATTGTTATGCTTGGACAAACCTTGACAAGTGCTTTACTATTGGTAAGCTGTGATTAAAAATCAGGATTGTTCTACCAAATACTGATTTCTGAACTCTTCCTAAGTTAAAACATTAGTATTGTGTCATTTAAAAATCAATATGAACTTGTTTTCTTTGGATTAGTCAACATTTGAAAACACTTCAAATACATGTTGTAATGAGAAGATTTTGATTTGATATGTGGCTGAAATGTTGTCAGTAGTTTATAGAATATTTATTTTACTTACACACATACAGTACCAATAAATAGTGAAACCAGGTAAACTAATCATTTTGTCATCCACCATCCTTCTTTTTTTCCATGTGAAATGAAGTGAGTCTGGCAAAAGCTTGTACATAAGAGAGTTGAATTGTTTAATTTCAACCTCAACAGTTCTGGCAGCAGTTGGACATGCATCATGCTGCAATGCTGAAATGTTAAAACATCAGTGAATAGTTATTGAAAGCATGACTTTACTCTGGAATTAAATGCCTCACTCATCAATGAACTGGGCTGAAATAAACCCTTTTTTTTTATGTCCTTACTTCACTTATCTCTTGACAAAAAAAGTCAGACTGTAGCCCTACCTGCTCACTCATTTGGAGCTGCTCTGGATGAGAGGACAGGCTAAATGCCTAAATTGTAAATTGTGGTTGGTTAATGAACTGCATTATCTCTGCTGTGATTAGATGTTATCTGCTGCCGGGCTTCTTTGCCCACAGAGTAGAACATTGGTACTTTGTCTGCCGCCAGGAGGTAAAGCCTGACAGTACTTATGGATAACTGTGTGTGTGTGTGTGTGTGTGTGCATGCATGTATGGAACAGTGTTACAGACAGACAGACAGACAGATAGATAGACAGCAACATCTTGCTGTACACATTAAAGGACCTGGCCTTTCTCAAGAAGTAGAGTCTGCTCTGTCCCTTCTTGTAGACAGCCTTGGTGTTACACCTCCAGTCCAGTCTGTTGTCCAGGTGCACTCCAAGAGTCAGCTGACAGGACTCAGAGGGGTGCTGAAAGTCTGAGGTGTACACACTGACACACTATTTGAACATAATGGTCACCACTGTGCTGCATCATTGATGTAACAGGTCAGTCTGTCAGAAGTGTCACTGACACTGCCTGTGATCATATAATGGACAAGTTTCCCTGATTATTCAACTCTTCATTAGCAGTATATATCAGTGGAGTTGCACCCTGCTGCTGGCAAAATACTGGCACATTTATGGAAGCATCTGAAAGTATATTTAGGCTCTGCTCTTTTTTGCTTCTTTATACAAAACATCCTCCCCATGTTCTGTGTGAGGGACTGTACAAGAATTCAGCACTTTATGGGCTGGAAAAACATTCCCCCTGGAAATGTATTTGGCAAAATCATCTTACATACATAGATATTTGTGGTGCATTTAGTCTACCTTCTTCAAAGTTCAGAACCATTTCACAACCAAGACCATTTCTCAGAACTTTTATCCATACTGCCCTGATTTTATTGGCCACAAGGCCATAAGTACTTTGACTGAGGGCTAGATTTGGCCCCCAGGCTGTGACTAGTCAGCCCCACTTCAGTGTTTCATAAACTTATTAGTCTCTGATGTGTAATAAGGATAAATGTTCATAAACCTCTCATAACTTCAGATATTGCCTCATAAACTTACAATTTAGATGTTTTCTTCAGTTATCAACGTTTTCAGGGCTGAGGTGGCACCCACAGCTATTTAAGAGAGTTTAAGCAACAGTACACCTAAACCATGATGGGAGTCCTGATGGTGGCACATGTCACGTGTGACACATGAGTTTAGTTGTAGGGTGCTTGCAGTAAGAGCATTACCATTGAGGGTAAAAATAAAGGTTATTATAATTAAAAATAAAGGTTATTATAATTATTATATATCATAGTATGTCCATATATAATAATTATAAAATGTTTATTGTGATGGATTACCTATCTTAATAAGTTCTAAAAAAGTTCAAGGTTCTACAAGTTGATTTCCATGTTGTTCTCAAATGAACTGAAATCAGTGGCTGTGGTCATATAATATCATAATAATATATAATAATAAATAATATCATCATTTGAAGTTAATTGGCTGCAACATGCAAAGCCAGCCGCCTGGCCCTTAAAAACAAAAAAACCTGCATTACGAATTTATTATAAATGAATGACTGTCAGGATATGTCATATGATTTTTGATCTGAGATATTTCCTGAGCCTCTAACTGTCTCTGTAACTTCCTTCTCAGAGCCCATGGGCCCGATGCCATGATTCTGGTCGATGGACAGCCTTTACAGACCAATGGGGAGCTGGGTCTGTCCCAGATGCTTCACATAGCCAGTCAGATCGCAGCTGGGATGATTTACTTGGCATCTCAACACTTTGTGCACCGTGATCTGGCAACCAGGAACTGCCTAGTGGGGAATGGCCTTCTGGTGAAAATTGGAGACTTTGGCATGTCCAGAGACATTTACAGCACAGATTATTACAGGGTAAGAACACGTCTGTTTGTTTTATGCAAGACAGTCTTTTTATATACAGAATTTACATATTATGATATGTCAACCAGAGGCAATGAAATGAGCTAACATCCATGCTCAGAGAAGATTAACAGTTTCACTTTGGATGCTTTTTGCTGTGATGTTACTCTGAGTGTAGGTTCTCTCTGGGTAAATTGGCTTCCTCTCACAGTCCAAAGACATGAACTCTAACAGGTTAATTGGTGACTCTAAATTGCCCGTAGGTGTGAATGTGTGAATGGTGAGAGAGGACTGCAACGTTTGGCTGCTTTCCTCAATAACATCATGAGACATGATTCCGCTCCCCCCTCCCTTTTGAAAATCTTCCCTGTAATTTTCCTGTAATTGCCAACTAATTTTAACTCAATTAACTTTCCTGGCTATTATGCTATTGGTTAGCTGTTAGCTAGCTAGCTAACATAACACAACACGGCTGATTGAGCAAGAGCAAGAGTTTGCTTGGGCAATTTTAGCAACCTGACCTAATGAAACTTGATCTAGAATCTTCAACAATAATCCAGACAACACAATACTGGACACTGTCTCTCCTTGATTGAACTCTGTATGGACTGCTCTTCTGGAGCAGTGTTTTCCAACGTCCCATTCCAGTCATGACCTGTCACTCAAAAATGAGCAGTAAGCACTGGACTGTTTTCACCAATCTACTATTGTAGACTATACAATGAAATATGTTGGACAAGAGGAACCAGTCAGCTTAGCATTAAGAACACTAATTGTGTAACAGCACTACACATATTAACATATATTACAATTATGGTTAAAAAAATAATAATAATAATGATATAAAACAGAACAAAGTAGAATATCTCAGCTCAGTTGGTAGAGCAGCCGCCCCATGTACAAAGGCTCAGTCCTTACTGCGGAAGCCCAGGGTTCGAATCCGACCTGTGGCTCTTTGCCGCATGTCATTCCCCATCTCTCTCTCCCCACATTCCTGTCACTCTTCAAGCTGTCTCTGTCAAAATAAAGTTTGAAAAGGCCAAAAAAATAATCTTTAAAAAAGAAAAATATATATAAGTGTCTTATACTGTCCAAGTGTGACAAGGTTATGTCAAGCATATAAAAGTATTGAAAAAGTATCACTGTATGAACATGAACAATGAACATACCAACTGTAAATAGGATACACTACACTATTAATAATTACTAATGTTGATCGTGAGTGTAAAGTGACAAGTGTACACAGGCGTATTGCAACAGTCCTGGTTGATTGCGTTTTTGCAGACAGGGTAAAGTTACAGGTGTTTTCAGAAGTATTGCACAAAAAATATCAAGTCCTTGCACAGTGGCAGCAGTCACGGTTGGCGGTGTGTATTTTGCAGATAGCAGCTCTATTAGATCATGAGTTCAGAAGTCTGATGGTAAAAACTGTTCTTCAGTCTGGTGGTGCGTCTTGTACTGTCTGCCTGACGGTAACAAGGAGAACAGTCTGCGAGCTCGGTGGCTGTGGTCCTTTAAGATGCTGTGTGCCTTCTGCAGGCACTGTTGATGAAACATGTCCTTTATGGCCAGGAGTCTATTGCCGGTGACTGTGCTTTGCCGCCTCCGCCACTCTCTGCAGTAATCACCAGATGGTCATGCAGCCCATCATCAAGCTCTCAATGGTGCTCCTGTAGAAGTTTGTGAGGATGCTGGTGTTCATGCCAAACTTCCTCAATCTCACCAGAAAGAAGAGCCACTGATGAGCTTTCTTAATGACAGTGTTCGTGCGAAGTGTCCAGGTGAGGTCCTCAGCGATGTATGCAGTAAGGATGCACACCGAGGAACTTGAAGCTTCTGACCCTGTCCACCGCCCCGCTGTCTCCTCAAGTCCACAATCATCTCTTTAGTTTTGCTGACGTTCAGAGAGGTTGTTGCTGACACCAGCTGGTTAGTGTCTTCACCTCATCTGTATTCTGCCTCTTTGTTGTCCCTGATGAGGCTGAGGATGGTCGTGTCGTCAGTGAACTTAAAGATTACTTTGGAGCTCTGCTTGGCTGTAGGTGAACAGGGTGTAAAGGAGAGGGTTGAGCACACAGCTCTCCTCCAGTCTGCATGTTGAAGCGTCCTTAGACAAGATACTAAAGACCAAATTGCTCCTGAACACTGATGAGCAGTTGGCACCTTGCATGGCAGCCACTGCCAGTGTATGAATGTGTGTGAATGGCTAAATGAGACATGTAGCTTAAAAGCACTGTGACTAGAAAAGACTAGAAAGGCGCTATATAAGTACAGTCATTTTACCATTTATCAAAATGATGTTCACGAAACAGCGTGACTAATGTTAACTCTTCCATTACTTTGTGCCTTTGGGTAGGGGTAAATGAAAATTACAAGTCACCACCCAGACTGGGTGCTCATTAACTGTTTCTTTACAAGTTTTGTTCTCAGAATGACAGCAGTGGACAGGATGGAGAACTTATTACATTCTGCTAGCATTCAATAGCTGCAGGAGAGGAGAGTGCTGTCTTGACTGACCATCACATTATGATTCACCGAAAATTAAGCTTTACTGTACACTTTCTGCCTATGTAAAAGAGGTTTGTCTTAATTGATGGTGGTGGGAAATCATTGTATAAATGTCAATGATTCTGAGTCCCATCCTCCTAACTAGTTTCTGTGGACTGTTTTTTTTAATGGCTGCTCCAATGTCTCAGCAAGGCTGCTGCTACCCCACAGCAGAAATGGTGGACTGACCTAAAAAAAGATTAACCCTTACCAGCAGTGAACTTTTATGGAGAGTTTCATGGGCAGAGTTATACATTATTTCTCCCTTGTTTATATTGCTCTTGTGCACTTATCCCCACTAAGGAGGACAGTGTCAGCTTGGAGTTTTAAAGATAGAATGCACAAAAATTAAAGTTGGCAGGAGAAGAAAGGCAAACGATTGTCAGGACCACGTAAACTGAGATCAAGTCATGACCAAGACCAGAGTGTATCAAGACTGAGGGGTCAAAACCAAGTCAAGATCAACACTAAAGCAGGGTATGACCGAGACCAAGACAGCATACTATGTAGCCCAGTGAGTTTCAGTATCAGAATAATAATCAGATTTATTTGACTGTGGTGGTGAACCTCAGATCTTTCAAGAGTGTCCAGGAGCTTTGCAATTTGGATTTGGAATTATCAAGTAGGCAATTGGCTAAGAAATTAAACCTAAAGGATTATTATTTGAAATAGTTAATTGTGGATTATAACTAAGTCAGGATCAAGTCAATCCCTTCTGGGCAACATTATGTTAGTTAAAGCACTACAAGCTTCAGTAGATCCAATAACCTATCACACACTGACTACCTGGGCTGATTTCATTAAATAGCATAGATTAGAAAAGGAAGTAAGATTGTTGAGCTGGATTGCATATGATGAAAGATTCAAGCCTGAAGAATGGAGATGGAAATGACTTTTCAGGACCTTAGAGAAACATGTGGATTAAAAAATTAGGATTTCTTTAGATACTTACAGCTAAGGGATTATTTCATAAAGGAAATCGGGAGCTCAAAAATATTAAATGGAGTGATAGATGTACTAATGCGAGTGTATAATGTGACAAAAATCAAGGTGGTATCTGTGTTATATCAAAACCTCAGAGTTTGTACGGGTGCCTTAACTGATTGTCAGACCTGGACTCAAAGAGGACTCAGATGCAGAGTAATATAAGTTCCGGCAAACTTTATTTAAATCTTCCACCTCCCAGACAGAGTGATAACCAATCTGGCTATGAAAGTAATCTATGAAAACTCAAAACGAGGGAAGACACTCAGACCGGTGACACATGAGGAAGGGCAAGTGACCTGAAACGAGAGGAGAGTTAATATTCAAAATAAAACAGGAAGTAGTAATTTTTTCAAAATAAAACAAGACAAAAAAACAAGACAAAAACTCACCGTGGTGTGACACTGATTAAACACACATTAAAGATAGATGGGAGAGAGAGTTCGGCATTGACATCACCCCTGAGGAGTGGCTTGATATGTGTGGAACACCACATTAACGAATGTGGAGAGAATTTGGGTGTAAAGATTTTCCTTAGTCTTGCTAATTGTTGTTAATTGTTAGGGTTAAGAGTCTTAGCCTAAACACATCTACATGCTAAAAGTAAATGACAAGATTAAAATGTATTAGGAGTATTTCTGTGATTTAGTATTGCACTTTTAAAGATGATAGACTCACAGGAGACAGAATGGTCAAAACTGGAAGAGCAGAGACTGACTTATCCTACTTTAGTATAAAAAACCTTTCTCAGTACAGAGAATGCCATGCCATTTCATACCTGCTAGTTTGAACCTGAAAGTTAGATCAGTCCCAAAATTCTTTTTTTTTTATGCACCACTGATGAGAGATAAAAAATTATGCTGCTTTATACCTTTACAGGGCACTCATTGAAATACTTGGACATTTAAAATTTCAAAATTGCTGGACATAAGAAGACATTTTTTCTTTTTGACTTTTTAAAAAAGTTTCAGTTTTAGGCTGCAAATTAAAGTCAAAGAAGTTACTGTATACGGTCAATCGCTCACCTAGGGTAAAAAAAAATATGTGGAACATTTATTTTCAAATGAACAGTCAGACATATGTCTTACAGAACTTATGACACTCATTTCAAAATATCACGTACATGATACAGTGAAAAAAATATTAGGGTTAGAGTAGGATCCAGTAGAGGCCCTAGCAATGCTATCTGTGACATTCGCTGCTTGGCTGGAGAAAGTCACATGATTCTGCGCTTTCATTGAGAGACGTGGGGGTCCATTTAAAAACCCATGGAAGTGACCTCAATGGGATGTAGCCATCATAAATGTTAATTATTTCACCTATACTTTTTCTGCAATGACATGATGAAATGTGTTCCATAAAGAACCCTCTGAACAGAGACAGAAATGGTTTTTTGCTATAAAATGTGAGTTCAAGCAAATGAGTAAGACCATGAGACAAAGAAGGGGAATCAGAGGGAGTGCAGAAGAATGGTTTGGAGCAGTACACTGAAGGTCATTCGTTATATAACTCTTAATTAGACTAAATTAGTCAAGCTACTGTATGAATTGTGATTCACACACTGTCGATACTAAAAAAAGACATTCTCAGTTGTATGCAGTACTTGAGTTGATGGGGGGGGGGTGGCATCCCCCCTGGGGTAAAAAATGGTCAAAATCATCCCTCTTCTAAAATGGTCATCCCTTCTTCCATCCCTTGTGGCATTTTATCAATGCATGTGGAAATGACTTCTATTTAACACTGGAAATAGAATTACCATTCGACATTTAGGGGGGCTTTATGATAATCAGCCTATTACCTATGTGACAGTAGGTTACCGTGAGCGAGGGACGAAAGTTGCGATAAGTTGCAATTCGACAGTCGCGGGCGAGCCCGGAGAGGCGCAGCGAGCACTAAGTCCACGGCCCTGGGAAGCGGCGAGGTCCGGGCGGGAGGGCGCTGTAAAGCTCGCGGCCAGAGCCGTGAGCCACCTTCGCCCCCGAGCCTTTCCAAGCCGACACAGAGCCAGTCGCGGCGCACCGCCACGGAGGAAATGCACCCTGCTGAGGCCAGCCAGCGAGCTAGCAAGTCACCCTAAAATTGACTAGAATGCAGGAAATTGCATCTAAGAAATACAAAATTTTCTGGGGGAGGACCCCCAGACCCCCCGCTGGAAAATATGTCACATAACTGAAAAATTTCACCATCCCCCCGGTTTCACTTTACAACTCGACTACTGGTTGTATGTAATGACAGCCATATGTGATTACAGGAAAAATCTATACCAGGACAGAAACCACAGAAAGTACTGACCACTCAAAGGTCAAGGACAGTTTGACTGTACTGGGTGAGATAGGAACTGAACCAGTGACATCATCATGATTATCATATTCATCATACACCTTTTCATGTTTATCATTTAAAGTCCTTTTTCCTTTGTGTGTGTGTGTGTGTGTTCAGGTGGGAGGTCACACCATGCTGCCTATCCGCTGGATGCCCCCAGAGAGCATCATGTACAGGAAATTCACCACAGAGAGTGATGTTTGGAGCTTCGGAGTCATTCTGTGGGAGATTTTCACTTACGGCAAACAGCCATGGTTCCAGCTCGCCAATAATGAGGTAAACTACACATCAGTTATTTTACAGTTTGGTTCTAGTAGCAGTAGTCCTTTAATCTTACAAGTTTTGAGTTCCACTTGATGAAGACCAGAGATTATGGAATGTTCTCTGAAAAGGCTTATCTTAGGTACAATCGGGGGAAGCAAGTTGTTATTTACTAAACTGGCTGAAATTGTTAAGTGCATGTCTTTGACTGTGGAAGGAAGCCAGAGTACCCTGAGAGAACCCACTCAGACACAAGGAGAACATGCAAACTCCACACAGAAAGGCCCCAACCGAGGTTTCAACTAGGAACCTTGTTGCTATGAGGTGACAGTGCTAGTCACTGCACCACCATGCCGCCTTAATTAATATCATGATTATAATTATTAATCATAATTAACAGTGTGGCTGCTTTGATTGACCGGTAAGTGGCATTTGGTAGCTTATTACAGCATCCAGGCATCATTCGACCCGGCTCAGGTCCGCTGATGATCCACGTATTTGCCGACATTTAGATTAGATTAGAAACCTATGGGTGACGTCACTCACGGTCTGTCCATTCCTTACATCATAATCCAGCATCAATGTGCGTCAACTCTCCAGAAAAGCAGCAGTTTTATCATATTTCCTCTTTAGATTGGCATCGCACCTACTGCAGCATGACTACTTCATCTGTCTGTATGACATTCAGTGTCTGCTACATGTGCCCATCAAATGATGCAAAACAGTCAATATGTGTTGCGTTTGACATTTGCATAACCAAAGCTTTTCTCCAACAAGGCAATATTTTATGTCTGTCTGTCTTCCTAGGTGATAGAGTGCATTACTCAGGGCAGGGTACTGGAGCGCCCCAGGCTCTGTCCCAAGGAAGTCTACGATATTATGCTTGGCTGCTGGCAGAGGGAGCCACAACAGCGCCTCAACATTAAAGACATTCAGAAGATACTGTTTACTCTGATGAAAGCCACACCAGTCTATCTGGACATACTGGGATAGAAATGGATACAAGAGGGAAGGAATAAGATATATTATAGGTTGGACTAGATCATCAATAGATTAGAAATGTGTTCACTCAGTCAGAAGTAAATGGATTGCCTTGGAGTGGGAGTCCAGCCTGGACTCTGATGGAGCCATCTGAATAGGGATTACGCATGGACTTGCCATACGTCCAACTGCCTGACATATAAGAAATGGTATGAATTAACTAAAGTGGAGTGATGCGTGTTGAATTGGATTTGAATTAATTGGATTACATTGAACTGTATCACATTATAATCAAAGGAAATGTCTTGGACCTTACCTAAATGGTTGGGAATGGGCTTGTGTTGTCATGCACCTTTTCAAGGAACTCATGACTAAAAAGACTTGACTATGAAGTATGGATTGTGTTAAACTGGACTGAACTGGATTAACCTGATTGTGCTGGTCTGGTATGGTTTACCATCATTTCCTAGCCTATGCATTTCATCCAAGATTGTCATTTACAAGGCTTGGTAAAGCCTTTGACCAAGTCTGGCAGAGTCTGGCTCAGCTCAGCTTGGCTACATTTTAAATATTTTCTCTCAGATTATATTGACCTCACCCCGACATTGTTTTATCTGTGTCCCTTGATAAGTCAGACATGGGTTGGTTTAGCTCATTTAAGATACATTTCACAAATCCCAAATAAATTAGTGATCTTAACAGTAAAACATCAAGTTTTTCAAGTGAACATTGTGGTTCATCTTCATATTATCATTGACTAATTGTCCAAGGGAAAAAATGCTGACCAAAAACCACCACATTCCAGTCAGCAGTCAACAATAGACAGGGCAGTTCAGGCTTAACGTTAACATGATGTTCTGTTCTGTTCTGTTCTGTTCTGTACAAGAACGGACAGCATGCATAGTCAAACATGTCATGTACAGCAGCCATTTTGTTCTGAAGCGCTCTTATTTTATCTACAAAGCCTTCATGGATAGACCTTCTGTTAGCCCACTGAGCTGTTCTCTTCTGCAAGAACCTTGCCAGACCTTCCAATCCTGAGCCTGAAGGCATGGCCTGAGTGACTGTCTGTCCCCATAGAGATGGACCTAAGTGCCTCCTACTACTTTCTAAACACTGGAAACTCAAAAATAGTCTTTCAAAAAAAAAAAAAAAAATAGCACTTTTACATTTTGTTTACCTGCTTAAAAGTGTACATTAGCTGTAAACTTTCCTTGTTTTTCTTACAAACAAACCTATTTCCAGCACTCTATTTATTGCAAAAAAAAAAAAAATCAAAAATAATTCAAAAACAGAAAGTAAAAAATGAATTTACGCTTTGCAGCTTGACAAGAACGTCAAACTACACAGGGCCCATTTTCTGTATTTAAAAAAAAAACATATTCTATACAGTTTTTATTTATTTTTATTTTGGACCTCTGCCATGCTCCAAAGCCATTGGAATATCCTGCCACTGGATAGAGAAACATGAACACAGATAAACTGAAAAGAGACAAACAGGAGACTCGGACGGAGCCTTTAGATTTCTGAAAGTGAATCATTTTTATGTAGTGCGGTATAACTGGATCCACTCTTACATCAGATCCTGGACATGATCAAGCGACAATAGCTTGATGGCCACAAAAAGTCTCAACTGAAAGGATGATAGAGCTACCAGTCAGTGAACAAAATCATGTTTCAAATGAATGTATATACTGTAAAGCTCTATGTCTTGAGATATGTTAACTTATTTCTTTTTTTTAAGTTTGATTATTTTTAGCTTCTTGATGTGTTGTTATATACTTTAGTGAAAGCCAATATATATTTTGATAATATTTCTTTTCACTGTTAATTTTTAGTTATCAAGTCATAGAATGTCTTTTCAACATTTTAGAAGAATCTACATTTAAATCAATTCTATTCATTGTACTTTTAGTTCATTGAATTATTTACTTCATCATCATCATTTGATGGCAATGTATGAGTCAGGACAATAGAGGGAAGATGTCAAGTTATTGAGTTCTTCAGTCTAATGGAACAGTTAAACATTTTGGGATTTACTTTTGTTTGCCATTCACAACCCAGAGGCCGATAAAAGACATCTGGCATCAGTTTCATCTCTGTAGGTAGTAGGGGGAAACTGCTAGCCTAGCTCCCACAAAACTCACACACACACACACACACACACACACACACACACACACACACACACACACATCCATGCTACAGTAAACTGTAGATGAGTTGACTTAACAGTGCAATGGCAAACATTTGTTACAGTTTTGTAAATGATAGCCATAACTGTATTAATCATCTATTTAAAGGTAAAGACAGGGTGACAGTTATTCTGTCCCTCAAGTGTAGAAAGGTTTACCGTGGTCAGCTGTGAAATATCTACATGTAAACTGTCCTACTACTCAGTGTAATGATGTTTCATTGTCATTGTTGATATTGTTGTCCAAGAACTAGTTTCTCCTTTTGCTAAAATATTTTCACTCCAAATTTTTACCTAGCATTAAATGGAGATAAAAATGTATCAAGCTTGAACAGATGTAATCACCCGTGCTTCCTGGGGGAGATAGGATAGATAAATCTGATCCTAGTTCTCTTCTAAATTCTGCTAACATTTGTGTGCAGCCTAAGGTTTTTCTACTGGAGTTTTTCTAAGCCCTTTGAAGTACTGAACTATTGTATGAAACAGTGGTTGTCTTCTGATTTGACTGTAACAACAGTAACAGTTATATTCCATAAGTATGAATATTTATGAAGATGGAGTTTTAGCAGGAAACTTGTGTAAGTTACAGTAGCTCTTCAGTCCAATGGTAACTCACAGCTTCATGTCTTTCACACTACTGAAAGAGACAAGAATGTAAGAACACACATCTGGTGGATCAGTAGACTTTGTTTTGCTGTGCATCTTTCTCTCACTGTGATTTTTTTTTCTGAATGTCCTCCAGGAAGTCATGTTTTACCAATCAGGTCTACTGGGTGCTCATAAGAAGCAGCTTTATTAGAACCTCATTCTGCATGTTCATAGGTTAATGCACTCATGTGTAGCACTCTTCATGGATATGGCTTACACATGACTAAGAGTGTATGCACTGTTTGTAGAACAGAGACCTGAGGGCCATGTGTGCTCACACCTCTGTGGTTGGTTGCATGAAGATATGTCCTCATCTTAAACCACTCTTAATTTAAGTTTTTTTAAGACTGAACATGACACAAAATGTGCCTTGCTTTATTCACTAGAATTTGACAGCTGGAGTACTAAATATATGCCTCAAACAGTACTGATTGTACGGACATTAACTGTAAGCTAGCTAGTTGGGGTATGATGGAATGTTTGATTTTTTTCTTTGGTTGCTGAAGATCAGGTGGGTTTGAAATGTTGAAACTTTTTTGAATCTCCAGCTTTATTGCCTCTTATACTAACTGTACAATCCACTGTCGCTAAGTGACCCTGCTGTATTGTGTTCTTATTCCAGCATACAACAAAACTGAGCACCTACAGATCCATTAATAGCAATCCTAGGCAATTCAACAGACCCACAAACATCACCATTTATTGTGAGATTATTGTAATCCATAAAAGTGGTCATTTTTTTGCATTTTGCTGTATATTTGTTGAATACTTTGTGTTTTAGCTACAGGTTTCATTCACATCATTAGCATTCATCCTAATGTGCACGTACTACATACACATACTAATTTACAATAGGCTCCATCATGTAAATTCTCATTTTTTTCGCACAGATTTGTGTTAAAACACAAGCACAAAATTCAAAATCCCAGCTGCGTTTTCAGTGTAGGAGTGTAAAAATCCTCTTTTCTTGCCAAATTCAGTTGTACTGTATTATCACTGATTGCAGAATATCTTCTCTGTAGACAGAAAGTGAACATTTTCAAATGAATGGTAAAATCGAATCTGAGAAACTTTCTCTATCTGGCGATGTGTATCATGTCTCATATGATCCCTTTGGTATAGTAAAACTTGAAAAACTTCACAGATGGTAAACAAGAGTTGCTAAATGTTAGTCAGGGACTTCACTGACCAGGAATATTATGTTGTTTAAATTTTCCAACTGACAAAGGTAAAAGTCAAACACTGCACTAATTGTAACTGTAAACAAGTCAAGTCACAGGTCACAGAATTCTTAGAGCAACAAAACAAACTATGGTCATTTTAATCAACAAGTAAAGCAACAATTGGCTTTTTTCCATCATTCTGTGAGCAACTGTGATCTGAGTCTGTGGACAGCAGGGCACAGTGAGTGGAGTGTGGAGTCTGTCACCAGCAGCTCACTGTGGCTGCGTATTCTTGCTCCATTCATACATCCAAAATTTCAAACGAATCTGTCAAAAATGACACCTGTTTTCGTAGAAGCATCATTGTAAATGCAAGTGGAGCTTCAGAAGTAGGAAATGTTCCGTTACCTTAACAGTAACTTAATACAGCATTTTTCCAGGAATGAAAGTAGCCAGCTGGACTCAAATGAGTAGCTTATGGAAAGCTCTGCAGCAGATATTAAATAATTTAATAATGCAGACATTTTGAGGAAGATGCTCTGCCATCAGACGATCTTATCACAGAAGACAGCTGGCTCTAATGAGCAAATGTGCCTACTACTCATGCAAACCACACCAGGGGGGTAAAAATTCAGTTCAAGCAGCTTAAACAAGTTTGGTGTGAACCTACCCTTAGAAAGGCCAGTGACACGCTCTCATTTCAAGAAGCCATAACATTCTGAAGTGCTCTCAGTGAGTGAGTCAGTAGACTTAGCTGATGATTAGAGGACAATGATCTTTCCCTAGCCTTAACCACGCCAGAGTCGTGTAGGCATGACAGAATCAAAAACATTGGAAGTAATCAAGGTTTATGCGAATAACACAAAACATTCTGTCATGGTGGTAGGGGTCAAATTTTGCCAAAATATGGAGTATACCAGAATCTCAAAATCTAAAATGCACCAGTACAGACTATAGACTGTTGTTCTGGGAGGTTTAGCCAAAAGGCCTTCAGGACTCTTCACCCAGAACCCATGTGAAAGATCTAAAGCACCATAAGAATGCTGTGTTACTACATGCAAGGTTCCTGGAGGACACAATCAGTGACAAAATACAGCTAAATGTGCCCTGTGTCATCACAGGCTTAAGCTGTCAATGAGGGAGCCTCAGATGTATACTTTAGTACTTCTAATGGCATTTTCTGTTGGCTCATGACATCACATTTCTACTGTTTCTAGTGTTTTGTTTAGTCTTTCAGCAAATCCAGCTGTGTTTCTATCGAGATAGTTTCATGTGCAGTTTGAAGTAAGATGAGAAAAGGTTTATGGAAACAGTAAAAAAAACGCCAAAAAAGATTTGACATTTGCTTAAAAGTGAATTCTCTTAATGGGAGCTGGAAACACTTTCTGAGTAAGTTCTGATGTAGCATTTAACATTTAACTTATGACTGATCAGCTGTTTCTGCTTTGTCATTGCTCCCATGGCTCTATAAGATATCCAGAGTTGCACTCTCTTTGCTGAAATGGTATTATTATTATTATTATTATTATTATTATTATTATTATTATTATCATTATTTATTCCAGCAGGAGAATTTGGCCCACTTATGTGTGTGTGCATATCGCAATGAACCAACTAACACTAATTGTCGGATGGATAAAATTTTACCAAATAATTTGGGATTCTATTCAAATTTGTGACACATTTGGATGGAAACACAGCTAGTGTTCTTTCTTTCTGCATTTACTCTATCTGACTGGCTCATGCACTCCTGCATTTACCCCCTCTTACTCACAAGTGCTATCCTGCATCATGTTTCCCACACAATGTATTTAAGCTGTATTTAATGTTACAACCATCATTACTCAATAATAAATCAGTGTCTTTCACTTATGTGCTCTCTCTCTCTCTCTCTCTCTCTCTCTCTGGTTAACGTGTTGTGTCTTTCTCCATACAATCATTTATAACTCTATGTATTCAAATAATTTGGCATCATCGTTGTTGTTTTTGTTTGTTTGTTTTTTTAATAAAAAAGAAAGCTGAGATGTGGTGGCTCTGTGTGATTCTGACTTATTAAAAGTTACTTCATCTCTAAATAGCTGTGTCCTCTCTCTTTTTCTGTCTTTGTCCTTAGTTCACCCAGCACCTCCAATAAAAGTTGGAAGTTATTCAGAAAATAATGCATTAGTGAACATGATTATCCACTTCAACTTTTAAGTGAAGTGATCAATTACTGATTAGCTTCCAAAATCATATGAATACTTCATTCATTCAATTTTGTGTCACCTTAACAAGCTTATTTTATTATTTAAGAATTTTTCAGTAATTACCAATTGATCACTCATGCTATTCAATGAACACTGTCTACCATACTAAAATGAAAGTTAAATTTTTCTGTTAAAATGTCAGACCATTTATGACCAAAATCTCATACCCCTATATAGATCATTTCATATCCAGATAAACAACGGTCAATTTAATGCTTTGTATTATTTAATTCTTTCATTTTAACTTTGTGTATTTATATATTTTATCTGCCAAAGCATGTGCAACATTTTACATATCTTTTTTTTTTGAATACTTTATTTTCAGTTTTTTTTTTTACAGTCAAAAACGAAGAAAAAAACAAACAAACAAACAAACAAAAAACACAAACAAAATTAGTATACAACACCTGACCCTGTTACAAAAAATAAGAAAGGGGAAGACAGAGACTATAATTATGAGGATATGAACAATAAGGATATGAACAATAAGTAAAGTAGCCGTGTCTTCTGTCTTATACCGTCAGGGGTATGAATACAAAACAAAACAAATAACCAACACACACACACACAGACACAAAAGAACTCTGAGAGGAGGAGCAAAATGTTATTCAGTACAGAATAATATAGAAAATGAATAAAGTACCAGTAACACATAGGTGCCTACTTCATATATTGGTCATTCAGGTCTCATCAAGTAAGGCCAAAAATGGTTTCCATGTTTTCTCATAATAATTGGGTGAATTCCCTCTGCTAAGGCGAATCCGTTCCATCCTTGAAACAAAAATCATTTCGTTAAGCCACCTCTTAAAGCAAGGGGATGATGGAGACTTCCAATTAAGTAAAATTAATTTTTGGCGCTACCATGCCTGTTCTGAGAACCTGCTTACAGTGGGAAGGGAGGGTTGATGTCCTTTCAGAAGAACCAAAAATAGCCAGGTTACAGTCTGGTTGAACATTTACTTTATATTGCTTAGAGAACCAGTTGAATATGTCTTTCCAAAAGCTGTCCAGTACTGGGCAGTACCAGAATAAATGAGAGAGTGAACCGTCGGCACTGTTACATCTATCACACCTGGGAGACACTGATTCAAATATTCTATGAAGTTTAGTTTTGGAATAATGCAGTCTATGAATGACTTTAAATTGAATTAGCCGATATCTAGAGTTTATAGAACACTTCTGTATACTGGACAGGCTTTCCTCCCATTGTTCATCTGACAGTGGAACTCCCAGTTCTTTTACCCATGTATCCCTGAGGTGGCTAGTATTCACAGGTGTCTCAAAAGCAGTAATGAAGCGGGAAATCAGATGTTTAGCATTTGGTTGCAAGAGAAATGTATCATAAAAATTATGCTTATGTGGTCTTAGTGGGAAATCAGAAACCTGTTCTCTTACAAAATGTCTGACCTGTAAATATCGATAAAAATGTGACTGAGGGAGGTGATATTTAGCTTGGAGCAGAGGGAAGGAAGCAAAGTTGTTATCTATGTAAAAATCTGAAATGCAACGTAGACCTCTCCTTCTCCAGTCCAAAAACACCCAATCAGTCAGGCCTGGTTTAAACGAATGATTACCTGTTACTGGGGCATTTATTGAAACATTTGGTAATCCAAGCACTTTTCTTATTTGATTCAAAATCTTCAGAGAATTACTGAGAACAAAACTGTTGCCAAATAACTTATGGGACGGTTGTACACTTGAAAAAAGCAACGCTGAGAGTGAGGTTTGTGTTACAGACATGGATTCAATCTTTACCCAAAGCGGAGAGGAACAGTCATCATGAAAAGAACCCCCCTGCCAGAAGATGAGAGCCCTTGCATTTGCAGCCAAGTAATAATGCCTAAAAACCGGAAGGCCGAGACCCCACTTTTACATTCTTCTGCAGATGGGCTTTAGAAGTGCGAGGGGGTTTGTCTGCCCAAACAAATGACAGGATAACTGAGTCCAGTTGTTTAAAAAAACGTAAAGGCAAGTAAATGGGGAGGATTTGAAAAAGATACAAAAATCTTGGAAGTGCAACCAATTTAATTGCGTTAATCCAGCCAATCATTGAGAGAGGGAGTAACTTCCATTTCTTAATATTAGCTTTTAGTTTGTCCACCATATCCAAAAAGTTCAATTTCATTAAAATGTTGGGGTTTCTGGAGATCTTAAGGCCAAGATAAGTAATATGAGTAGTAACTAATTTAAATGGCAAAGAATTCAAGAATGTGGGGCACATTAGTCGTGGGGCACGTTAGTCAATGGCATGAATTCACATTTATCCCAGTTGTGTACCCGGACAATTTACTG
>CM071610.1:27460282-27557782 GCA_036365135.1 Miichthys miiuy | reverse complement strand
ACAGATTGACATTAATTTCAGGATATCATTAATTTAGCTAAGAGTTGCAGTGTAACTCTTAGCTACACTAACTTTCAGCATTTAAACTGTGCAACTAGTTTAAATGCTGAAAGTTAGAATGGTTCTTAAAATGGAAGAGCTGAAAGAAACCGAAGTTCAGTTGAAGTGTAAGCACTGAATGAAGTGTCATTTTATGAAAAGTGAAATTGAAGCATCAGGGTTAAAGGGTGAAAATTCAATTGACCTTCAAGCTATGAAAATAACTGAAGTGTCAGTTGTATGTCAGTGATAAATGGAGATGAAAGGTCCTTGAAGTGTAACGGATAAAATGTTGGCAAAGTAGCTACATTGTAAACAGTGCTGCCTGCTATTGAGTAAACCCAACAATTAAACTCAGTTTTCTTAATAAGTAATGATGTTATACTTTATGTGAATCAGTGTTTTGGAGTTAATATCAATATTTAAATTAGGGGGATGCAAATTGTGATGTTTTAAACAGAGATTAATAGTGAAATGGGTTACTGGCTGCATTGTGTATAGGCTCATGTCACACATGTAATCAATGTGTTTGATGGCTCATCAATCATTGGCTAAACTGTTAATTACTTAACAGCATCAGGTGAATGCCAAAACAAAACTTTCCTGTACACCACAGGAAAGCTCATGGAGTACCTACAAAGCAGTTTTAATGAAAAGCGCTGTCGCCTGTTAGCAATATATTAGAATAGAATAGAATATTTTCAAAAGATGTGTTTGTTTTCGCATGCTGGCTTTGTCGTGAACTATTAAAATAGTCACAATGGAATCATTCGCTGCCACCATCTGCTGGTCACTGTTAAGCTGAGGAAAGAAGCGCGCCTTAATCTGATGGGGTTTTTCTAAAGGGATCCTTTTTTTAATTGATAGAGACAGCTGAAGAGTGACAGGATTGTGGGGAGAGAGAGACAGGGACTGAGCCTTTGTACATGGGGCGGATGCTCTACCAACTGAGCTAAACGACACCCCTTTATCTGATTGTTTTAAGTTCTCTGTCAAATTGGGACATGCTAACGTCGTCAAAATCCTGCACTTTTTCTGGGCACATTATTCCTGCAAGTTTTGTGAGGCACTGTTTTATGTATTCACCATCTGAGAAAGGTTTCCTGTGTCGGGCAATGAGTTGAGCTATCTCATTCTCGTTCAGCACCAGTGTGGATGGAACTTTGGGCTATACAAATAAAATTTGATTTGATTTGTATGTGTATGTCAGATGTTTGGTCTCATAGTGTCAACGTACATTATACTCTTTCATCGCTGCATCAGTTTCATTGCAAATCAAACAGACACACTTGCTCTTGACTTCTTTGAAGTAATATTCATTTTCCCATCTTGTCTGAAATATTCTGCACTCTCTTGCTATCTTGCGTTTCCTTAGTTCTGCCATTATTACAGTTTTTCTCAATTGCTAAAACACTAAAACCCATTGGCTGAACAAAGTTCTCAGCTGCCTGAACTCATTTAGCTAATTGCGTCTGTTGTCAATACCTTAAACCGTTTCACATGGTAAAACACAATTTGCAGATCTCACTTACACTTTCCAGCAAAACTCTAAACACATTCTCATTCTCAAAAACACATTCTGCACTCTAATGCACATGTCATCCAAATTTGTAAATACAAATAGAGCAGACATGTCATTGATTAAACACAACCACTCAAAATTGATTTCACTTGTTTCAAATGATGTGACACAACCAATATAAGCCAGATCAGAGAGCAAACAGGTTGTTGAAGGTGGGAATGAGAAAGTCTGAGAATGGATAGAAGAAACTATGTGAGAGGACGAGTGCATATGCCAGGTGGGGAGGAAGAGGAAGAGGAGGAGGACAAGAAAGAAGAAGAGGAGGACGAAGAGGAAGAGGAAGACAAAGAGTGGAAATATCCGATGAAATTCAAGCAACAATCATAGACCATGTTCTTGTCCATGGACTGACAATGAGGGAAGCAGGACTTAGAGTGCAACACAATCTGAGACGATTTTCTGTGTCCACCATAGTATCTCATAGTTTGTGAGATGCAGGGTACAGTACTGTAAAAATACAAGGAGGAGGAAGAACAAAAAAAACTGCAAAGAGCAAAGCAGAGTAGTAATTTCTGATCATCATTTGAGCTGCTATGATAGAACATGTTTTCGTTCATGAAAAGACAATGACGGAAAAATATGAAGTTTGTTTTGAGATTAAAAATGTACTTCTCCCTGAGAACTATATGTTTTGAACAATGTGTTTTCTATTTTTTGGTGTATTGTTTACTGACTGCTTGATAGTGTTTATCATTCTGATCGCTTTGTTTATGATTTGAGAGCAGTGTTTGGTTTTGAGCACAGGTAAAACTGTTTTTTTGTTTTTTTTTTTATCTTTATTTGACAGAGACAGCTTGAAGAGTGTCAGGAATGTGGGGAGAGAGAGAGTTGGGGAATGACATGCGGGAAAGAGCCACAGGTCGGATTTGAACCCTGGGCTGCCGTAGCAAGGACTGAGCCTTTGTACATGGGGCGGACGCTCTACCAACTGAGCTAAATGACACCCCACAGGTAAAACTGTTTTGAGGCGAAAGTTTCATTTTGAGCACAGGTAAAAAACTGTTTTGTAAATAGTGCTTGAAGATGAGGTTTTGTATTTAATGTTTTCAGAAAATGGAGCGAGGTTTCAGAAATTGTGTTTTAGCCACTGAGAAAAACTGTAATCACCTCTGGCAAAAGTTCTCAAGCTGTCTTGTTCCTCCTCCTAGTGTTAAAATTAAGAACTGCAACTCAGTCAATCGCAGTTGGCCCATGGGCCGTAGTTTGGACACCCCTGGGTTAGAGTGAAAATAGAGTTTTCTTGTAACTAATTAGAAGGATATTAATCATGACATCTTTTACAGTGTGACGTTAACATTTTTTAGATTTGTTCCTTTTAGACAACTGAACCACCTGCACCATAGGGGTAAATGTCTTTCACCACAGAGCGGCTGTGGCTCGGAGGTAAGCGGGTCACTAATCAGAAGATCGGCAGTTCGATCCCCAGTTTGATCCCCTCCAGTCTGCATGTTGGGCAAGATACTGAACCCCAAATTGCTCCTGAAGGCTGTGCCATCAGTGTGTGAATGTGTATGAATGGTTAGCTCCTGAAACGGATGAGCAGTTGGCACCTTGCATGGCAGCCAATGCCATCAGTGTATGAATAAGAGTCTGAAATATTTGTGTGTGTGTGCATGTGGGTGGGTGGGTTTCTGTGTAAAAGAGGAGGAAAATATTGATTTTATATACAGTATAAAAGAAACACAGTAAGAAAGAAACGGAGGACGAAGAGCAGCCTGGGCGGATCCTGGAAAAGCTCGGCCAAAATGCTTTTAAAGGGAATGGAAGATGACACTCTGATTTAATTAATGTTACACCCAAAATACACCTTTGATTAATTAGGTTACAAAATACAACCTCTTTGAGCCCAGATTATGCACTATTAATAAGCAGAAGTGGAGTTAAACATGTAAATGCACTTAATGCTTTAGACAATGTGTTGTAGATGGTTCAAATAGGACCCATTACCTTTAATAGAAAGCTTTGGTCGTGTGTTTTCATGTTGCATTTCAAATAGCCTGCAATCAGTGCTATGACTGTATACTAATAAAGAAGTGATAATTATACAGTACATGCTTTGAATTCAGTGTTTAAAGCAGACCAGATGGCATGCAGGATGATAGAATGCTCATTACAACGCTACAACGCTACAACTCATTAGAACTTGTGAGCAGGCCCGTAATTAACAGCAATGCCACTTGGCCTCCAGTGGGGCAATTTTTTAGGGTAATAAGGCCACATGCCAAGGTGAGCTAAACTGGGGCTAAATTACAATTTTGGTTCATTTAAATGCATACATTACATTTCTGAAAGCATAAATATGTTTTAAATAAAAAGTTCACTTCAAGAAAAAAAAAAAAATGTAAAGATTCAAGTTAGCTTATTATTAATGTACCCATACACTGTACCGCAACGCCACTATCAGCAGAAAGTTGACTTTGGTTGTTACACATTCTGTCCACTAGAGGATTCTTACAATACCAGCAGAGAAAAGGCAATCAGATTATGGCATATTGCATAGTTGTGGTCACTTCTTTGTTTACATTCATAGCTTACAGTAACCATGCACACACAGTGACAACAAACACAAGTCGACAGTAAAAAATACAAAAGCTACCACAGCCTGTGGCCAGCAGTTTTCCAGACCTTCACCATTAGCTACGTGTTGCATGTATGGAAGATTTATCCTATCTTTTTACAAGAGCGTAGATTTTCAGTTTGAGAGCATGATTTCTCCTCCTCGTGCTCACATTTTGTGCTCGCACTCAGATCTCTGCTGCTTTCTTTCAAAATGTGTGCTTGGACTCAAAAATCACATGCTTGTGCTCACATTTCTTCTTCTTGGACACAAACATTTCCCTCGCACTCAAATATGCCCTGTGTGCGCTCAGATCTAAAGTCTACGCACTCAGATCTAAAGTCTGCGCGCTCAGATCTAATGTGCTCGTGCTCAGAACAAGCGCGTCCTCTCAGGTTGAAGTGTCTGCTCAGACTGCCAGCCAATAGGGAGACAGCTAGAGTGTGGACCAATCTTGGGTGTGTTCCTTCGCCCTTTTTGAGCGCTCCGTAGGGGCGGGTATATGGTCTGTTTGTAAAACTGCTTCTCTCTTAAAATACACCAATTTACCATCTTAGCCAGCTATTTGAATCGTCACCTATTTAAGACGCCAGCTTATTTATGTATAATTCATCTTAAGTAATCCTAAAAGAGTTATCGTAGTTTAGATTTTTCTAATGTTATATTAAAGGGATATATTTTATATACTATAAATACTCTTAGCAGCATAACAGTGTTATGACAGTCGAATGGTTAAGTACATTGCTATCTATTGCATTTTAAACCATGGGGCCTGTTCGCTGCACTCTTGCTGCCTGTCATATTATGATTTTAAATTGAAATGAATAAATTACTGTTACAGTAACAGAATCTGTGTAACCAGCTGATTCTCTTATTGAAACATTTAACAAGAGATGATGGGTGAATAGGCTAGGCTACCTGATTAAAAAGGTATAATGAAAAATACACTATGATGATAATGATTTGAGGATTGGTACGTGTAATGCAGTGTATTACCTTCACCTACTACTAATTAGTTAGTCTATTTACGCTGACACCCGGGGGTCAAAGCCAGGGGTTTTGATTTGTTATCCTCAAATCATTATCATCATAGTGTATTTTTCATTATACCTTTTTAATCAGGTAGCCTGTGTGTAGTGGGAGGAGGGCTGGATGACAATATACTTTGTTTAAACTGGCCTTGCCTAAAAAGGATCTACAGTATTGCAGCAGTGATAGTAGCCATAGTGTTGATAATGAAAATGAGTCTTTTGCATGGTTGTATGTAGGGATGCACCGATGCATCGGCTGAACATCGGTATCGGCCGATATTCGCCTCCTTAACTGCCATCGGCCATCGGCAAATAAAGATGACATTCACCGATGGCAGTGGCCGATGATTATATGGCGGGTTTTTGTAGCCAAAACACGGGCACTTCAGATCCTTCTTCCTGCGACCCTCTGTTCAGCAGGCAGCAGTCTCACTCACTCACTCACTCACTCACCCACTACAGCTCTGGCTAACGTGCCCCCTAAACTCACAACAGACACTCCCACTACCTTCAGCTCACTTCACGCACGCCGGCCCCGCCCGCCCTTAGCCTATAAAATAAAGTCTGAGAAATGTCTGCATGGAGCACAGCTGCTTACAGGTGTGCAGCTGACAGATGTGCAGCTTACAGTGACAGTTTCCTCATCACTACCTGAACCACCATCCGATCCTCCCTCCCTCACGTCCTGAGTGTCCTGGACATATCCTGTATTCTGTGATTTTCCTCTTTTCATTTCTAACCGGCCCGTTTCAGTTTATGCCCGTACACGCCCGGTGTCTCCTCTCTGCCTCTCGCTCACTCCCAATTCACATATACCGCTAAAAATAAATGTGATGGTATGAAAACATTACAAGTGAGAAAATGAAATGAAACATTGTAATAATTGCTGTGACCACAGCTGGACACGGTGGTCTATAACTGTTGTTTATATGCAGATTGGCGTCCGAGGTATAAATGCTCAGAAATCAAGTTTGTTTCATTTGAATACGTTGTAAGCTTTAGAAGCCATCAAACACATATATTTAGGAAAAGTCACGGACTGAGAGACATGTAGTTTGAATGTAAACAAAGTTATTTACAAAAGAAAAATCCAAACGGTCTGTGAGACTGTCTTGGCCGTTCTAGTGTACTGTGTACATGAGAAACAAGGCAAAACAGTTTTGTATGATGAAGAGCTGAAAGACTTTTAAGACAGTTCAGTAATGTTTCCGTGGCACAGAGGAATAAATAACAAAAGAAAAAACATCGGCATCGCAATCGCCATCGGCCAAGTTGTTATTTTAAACATCGGCATCGGCCCAGAATTTCACAATCGGTGCATCCCTAGTTGTATGCTTGTATCTAGTGTCCAACCATCAGTAAACCTGTGTCTGTGTCTCTCTGCTGTAGTCACACATTCTCCTTTAATTCCAACCATCTGTGCCCCTACTCTCCTTTCAGCTGGTGATGTAACAATGTTTATTATTCATAGCCACTGAGATTGTGGCTCTCATCAGTATTCCTCTCAGGACAGGAGGAAGAGAAGAGAGTATGAAAGACACATTTCACTTATATTTCCATTTCTCTCTTTGTTTTATTTATATATTTTTACTTTTTTACTCTTCAATGCGCCCTGACAATCACTTTGCACTGGGCTGGCTCTGGCTCAGGTGGCCAGGTGTGGGTCATGTAGTAATCGGAGGGTTGCTTGTTTAATCCCTGACTTCTGCAGTCACAGTGTCCTTGAGCAAGATTCTGAACCCCAAATTGCTGCAGATGGCTGTGACGTTGGTGTGTGAATGTGTCTGCCTATGGATGAACTTAGTCCTGACTCCTTTACTCCTGATGAGCAACTGGCACCTGCCATCAGTTTATGAATGTGTGTGAATGGGTGAATGTGACAAGTGTTGTAAAAGTGCTTTGAGTGGTCAGTAGATCACAAAGGTGTGATGAAGAAAATACATATTTAACATAGTGTAGACTTACTGAAAGCAAGTAATGTGTAGGTGGAGCCTTTAGCCCCTACTGGTTTGGTTCCTTGAACAACGCAATACAGATTGGGTGCAGTGTGACTCACTAATCAAGTGACATCTAGAAACAACTTCCAGCCCTCTAGTGTTAAGGACTTGATCTTGTGACATGCAACGATTAGTCAAAGTACTCGATTACGTTGACAATAAAAATCTGTTGATGCGGAATTTTAGTGTTGATGCGTCGTATTATAAAACCCCACTGTATGATCACATACTGTTAAATAAAATATTTTTCAAAGATTTTAGCCGGAGCAAATCTCATTAGCACCACTACAAGCATACACACTACAGGAAACGTACTACGGAAAGATTGTACGGTACCATAGAAGAAGAAGAAGAAGACAGTATAGAAGAACCCATGGCGGAGCGGAGAGACGAAGAGGGCAGAAAAGTGAGAACAAAAGTTCAAAAGTATGGGAGCACTTTGTGGAAAACAAAAACATCAAAAACGGGTTAAATGTAAACTCTGTCAAGCTGAGCTGTCATATCATGGCAGCACTACAACGATGCATGAGCACCTCAAACAGAAGCACCCTGGAGCTGTGGTGCCATGTACTCCAGATGGGTAAGTTCGAGTGGAACTGATAACTTGCAGAGCTTTTATTTTCAACGAAAATAAAATCCAAGTTATTTGTCTTAGTTATCAGTCATAGGTCATATGGCCAATTTTGTACTGATTTGTAACATATCGTCGGCGGAGACCTCCTATCTCCCAAACCGATAGTTTTATCAGTCAAATCTGGTCATAAATGTATGTGTGTCTTTATATTAGCCTACCAACCTATAGGCAAATCAAACCCAAATGGATTTTTGGGTTTTTACAGCGACATACTTTTTAAAATGTATTAAAATACAAAATGCGAAGCATTGTCTGATGACCCGTGTCATCAGACAAGAGGTGCAATAGTGGAATCAGGTCACGCTCTTTGAATACTTTCATTTGTTAAATATATATATATATATATATATATATATATATATATATATACACACTGCCCCTCCCTACAAGTCCATAATATATGTTGCATAAAGTGTTGAATTACATCACATTGTCGTTACAAGCATGTTGCTGATGCTAGGTAGGTAGTAGGTAATGTTGACCATATACACCATCTTAACATGCTAATATTTGCTAGACACCACAAGACACAAAGTACAGCTGAGGCTAGTAGTAAGTAAGTAGTGGGCATTGGACAAATTAAAATTTTGACCTGATTGTGGAAAATAGACAAAAGTTAATGTGATTCATTCTCTGGGGACCATGGATGTATTTGTATTTGCAAAATCTCATGCTAAGCCATCTAAGAGTTGCTGAGATATTTAACTCTAGACCAAAGTAGAGGACACTGATAATCCTCTTTTAACACTTCTCTTCAAGCATGATCATCATTGTCAAAAGTTAATTCATTCTGTATTCTGAGTCAAATTACCATATTTATTACAGTTTCTCTCACCGGACTTAATGAATGAGACTTATATACCCAATTATGAAGTCAACAGCCAACTAAAAAAACTAATGTTGTACAGTGTTATACCACTTATACCGCACTAAGAGGGTTCATGTGGTATTCCTGGTTTTTGCCTGTTAAGGGGAAGTCAACTTCATGGCACTTATGAAAAAGTTTGAGTTTTCAAAAGTTATGAGGATTCCAGCTCTGGGGACCATAAATGTTTGAACTTAGATATTTGAGTCTCGAGTGTTGGACTGACCAACCACGTCATTGTCATGCAAAGGCATTTCATGACTTTCAAGTCGACAACAGACTGTTCTTTATTCAGGAGGAAACTACAAACTTTTACTGCCCCTGTTGAGCCTTACAGAGTTTGTACTATTGAGATTTTAGATGGAGTGCCACTTTAACACTTTCACTTGTTTACATCCTTTACATACTCCTGTTACTCACATGAACATGAGTTGTCCATACCATCAAACCTTATTAACAGTTTGGACTTTGAGAAACTTTTTAAAGTTTACTTGGATACATTTCGTGTTTCCATATGTAAACTCACATAGGACACATAGGACAACCACACAAGTGTCTAATACAGCAGCCCAGAAACAAATCAAGGTTCAGTTTGTGGCTGTTTGTGATAATGCTGAACTGTATTGATTATTTATTGTATTGTTGTTTTAAATGAAATGGTAAATGAATGGCTGCTGATTGGTTGGAACTGTGGTCTTGCAGGCACCACAGACCTTATGTAGCACTATTAAACAGAACACTGTAAATGCACTGCACCATACATTGACTGTGGTAAGCTAGTGATCACTGGTAAGCTAACACAATGCTTTTCTGTTTGTTTCATAATAAATGTATTTTAATGTGAAAGCAGTCTGTATGTCTGTCCATTATGTTAATCTTGTTAATCTTTTCTTTTTAAAGATTTTTAGGCCTTTTCAAGCTTTTAATGTGGAGAGAGATGATGAAGGAATGACATGCAGCAAAGGGCCACAGGTCGGATTCGAACCCTAAACCATTGCAGCAAGGACTTTGTCACACTATTCAGCTAATAAACTGAATAATAATTTAAAAAAATATTTCACAACATCATGAACCAAAACCATTTTTAACAGACCTTGTGATTAATGAAATCAAAATGTGAAGAAGGAGGAGAGTCATCTTTTTTCCTTTCTTTTTTTATGATCATCATTAACCTTAACATCATTAATATCACTTCAATTAGAACAATTTAGAGGAAATCTGTCCTATGCTTTAAAGCTCTCTCTCTCTCTCTGATTGTGGCTGCTGCTGTGGTCCTGCACGACGTCCACTACATATATTATTACTGTCATTATTGCTGCCATATCTCCATTACAGTTTATAGTTAGTTAATGATTTGCTGCTGCTGTGCATCTGTGTCTCTCTATCTCTATCACAGGTTCCACTGCTACTGTAATCATTTTATCATTCATTGTAATTCATTGTCATTTTATCATTCATTGTAATTCATTGTCATTTATCATTCATTGTAATTGTACAATATGTCTCTGTTGATTTGTTCTGTACACGTGACATCTATTGCATGTCTGTCCGTCCCTCAGAGGAGGATGCCTCCTCTGTTGCTCTTCCGGAAGTTTTTCCTCACTGAACCGAGGGTCTAAGGACAGAGGGTGTCACTCCCTGTACAGATTGTAAAGCCCTCAGAGGCAAATGTATTTTGTGACTTTGGGCTATACAAATAAAATTTGATTTGATTTGATTTGATTTGACAAGGGCAGTCTGGCCTTTTGAGGTTTATTGTATAGAGACAGCTGAAGAGTGACAGGAATGCGGGAAAGAGAGATGGGGAATGCAGGAAAGACCACAGGTCGGACTGAGCCTTTGTACATGGGGCGGCTACACAAAATAACCATTTCTCTCAAATATTGGGGGTGGGGGCGGGGAGCAGTCAGTAGTGTGACCACCATTTGCCTCATGCAGTGTAACACATCTCCTTCACATAGAGTTCAGGATCAGATCAGGTTGTTGATTGTGGCCTGTGGAATGTTGGTCCACTCTCTTCAATGGCCGTGCTTAGTTGCTGGATATTGGCAGGAACTGGAACACGCTGTCGTATACTCGATCCAGAGCATCCCAAACATGCTCAGTGGGTGACATGTCCGTGAGTATGCTGGCCATGCAAGAACTGGGATGTTTTCAGCTTCCAGGAATTGTGTACAGATCCTTGCAACATGGGGCGTGCATTATCATGCTGCAACATGAGGTGATGGTCGTGGATGAATGGCACAACAATGGGCCTCAGGATCTCATCAAGGTATCTCTGTGCATTCACAATGCCATCAATAAAATGCACCTGTGTTCGTCGTCCATGACATACGCCCAGTAGTTGAGTTGTAAAATGAAACCAGGGGATGGTGAAATTTTTCATTTATGTGACATATTTTCCAGTGGGGTTCTGGGGTCCTCCCAGAAAATTTTGTATTTCTTAGATGCAATTTCCTGCATTCTAGTCAATTTTAGGGTGACTTGCTAGCTCGCTGGCTGGCCTCCGCCGGCGCATTTCCTCGCGGCGTGCGCCGACTGGCTCTGTGTCGGCTTGGAAAGGCTCGGGCGAAGGTGGCTCACGGCTCGGCCGAAATCCCACCCACCAGGCACGTTTGTGTCAAACCGCAATCAAAAAGTCAGGGCGCAAACGAGAAGGCTGGAATCGTAATCAAAGAAAACGGCATCAAACAAAACTGAGAAAGAGGCAAAGACAAATATTTTACACGATTACTCAAATGATTTCATTGCAATCTTGTATTTTTAATTGAATTTAATTTTTGTTTGATTTTTTTATTTGGTATTTTGAGTTGTAATTTTTGCTTGTTTTAAAAGTATTCTTTCAACTTTTGACTTTTTCCATATCCGAGTGGCTGGTCTCAGACAATCTTGGAGTGAACATGCTGGATGTGGAGGTCCTGGGCTGGTGTGGTTACACGTGGTCTGCGGTTGTGAGGCCGGTTGGATGTACTGCCAAATTCTCTGAAACGCCTTTGGAGACGGCTTATGGTAGAGAAATGAACATTCAATTCACGGGCAACAGCTCTGGTGGACATTCCTGCTGTCAGCATGCCAATTGCACGCTCCCTCAAAACTTGCGACATCTGTGGCATTGTGCTGTGTGATAAAACTGAACATTTCAGAGTGGCCTTTTATTGTGGCCAGCCTAAGGCACACCTGTGCAATAATCATGCTGTCTAATCAGCATCTTGATATGCCACACCTGTGAGATGGGATGGATTATCTCAGCAAAAGAGAAGTGCTCACTATCACAGATTTAGACAGATTTGTGAACAATATTTGAGAGAAATGGTTATTTTGTGTATATAGAAAATGTTTTAGATCTTTGAGTTCATCTCATGAAAAATGAGAGCAAAAACAAAAGTGTTGCATTTATATTTTTGTTCAGTGTAAATCTGTGCAGCACAGAGATTCAAAGGGAACTTCAAGCATGTGCTTACAATAGCTTAAGTGTTGCTATTATGAGAATTACATACCAGCATGCGTTACAGTATGCCAGGACGGGTGCTCAGTTTACACACAGCTTTGTCACTACTGTCATTTTATGTCTATCATGTCACACTGCATTAAAATTGTACAGTACACCATCAAGATTCCTATGTTTTGTAAGTCCTGTGTTGTGTTTTAGCATGGTTTTCACTTTTGCATCACCAATTTATGGAAAATGGACTGTAAAGCATAAGAGGAAACAATCAACAGCTCAAATGTCCAGGGTAGCTGCACAAAGTAAAGCACATTTGTTTTTACTGAAGTCTGTCTGTTTCTCTGTGTGTGATACTGTCTGTGACTGTGCTGTCTGAACTCTGACAGCTGCTGTGCTGTTAGATTTCTTGGATTGGTGCGTGGTCACGCCAGACTGTGATTGACTGCTCAGCATGGTAGGTTTAAATGTCCTAAATATATCATATATTCTGAGTCCCATGATGTGATTTAAGAGTCAGGGAAAAATTTGACATTGCTTATGCATTTGGGTGTGTCAGCACAAAGAGATGAAGAGACTCGAGAGATTACATGAAGTATGTCTGTTGTCTTGGAAGTGTTAACTCGTCTCTGTAGGGAAAGGGATGGGAATGAATTCATCTAGTTTTTATAGCTTTAAAGCTTAGGTCAACTTTTCTGTAGTCACACAGTACAGTGTTGTCAATCACCTTTAATTTTAATAAAATAGATATTTGATGGATCAGTCAGCAGTCTTTACAAAAACATAGTTTTGAAACAAACAGCCTTTTCCAGTACTACCATTAGAGGGTCGTCCACTAATCACATGATCAGCGGTTCGATCCCCAGCTCCTCCAGTCTGCATGTCGAAGTGTCCTTGGGCAAGATACGGAATCCCAAATTGCTCCTGTAGGCTTCAGTGTGTGAATGTGTATGAATGGTTAGCTCCTCAAACTGATGTGCAGTTAGAACCTTGCATGGCAGCCAATGCCAACAGTGTATGGATGTGTGTGAATGGGTGAATGAGATATGTAGTGTAAAAGCGCTTTGAGTGGTTGCAAGTTTGTTTGTTTGTTTAATGTCTGACCTGACCTAAGCACAAACTAAACACAAGCACAAATACTTAAATCCTCAAATGACATTAATTTGTAACAAAGTACAATAGATGACATTTCCATCTCATTTTGTGTAAAACATCACCTCACTGAATAAAGCCTTCATTAGAGGTGAAGTAAAACAAAAACAATATCCATAAAACTGAAAACTGGAGGCCCGGACAAAACAACACTGTGAATGATATATGAAGAAAATGAAACACACTTCATGTTACGAAGAGAGAGATAACTCTATGGCTGCTTGAGGGATGTGATGATGCCTTTCCAGCTTTTATTATGTCATTTATTTCTTTGTGATCTGAACGACAGAACATAGTAAGCCTGTGCTATGTTTGCTAACTTATCATCACCTACCAGTCAGTACAGCGAGGCTGACAGGTATTCTACAATATGACTACTAGTTCTTCCTGCTGTAACTGAACATGCTTCCTTTTCAACACCAGTCCTCATCATCCTATTTCTCTGCATAATGTCATCTCAAACATGAAGTGAAATCAGCTGGTGGAATCCCAATGTAGACCTAGCTAACTGAATGTTATGACATTAACTTAACTTCTAAAGTGTCATCTTGATGTTCTCACAATATGTTTGCACCAAACAGGAATTAGGGAACTGGGCAGTTACTTTGATAAATTCCCAAAATAGTCTATTCCCAAAAAGCTCACACACATGACACGGTGAATTAACAGCGTTTAGAGTCTGTGTTTAATCTAATCTACTAACCAGCTCTTATGTTAGTGAGAAATCAGTGAGAAACAGTTCACCTCATTCACTCGTCTCCCACTAAAATAATGCTGGCGGGTTCTTGAGTTGTTGAGGCAACAAAATCCAGAATGTGAAGTTTGTACAGAAATACAGTTTATCTTTATAGATTATACTGACGCTGAATTGACAAGAAGACTGTTGGCATATGACGTCCTTTATCTCGTGTTTCTAGAGTGATGTGTTTTTATGAAGTCTTACACAGGATTGTTCGATGTAACAACAGGCCATAAATGTCACCTATGACTTGTGACCCTTTGTGTTGTTTTGTGACCCATGTAAGGTATTGAATAGCCACTCATGGTTCTCACTTCCTTCTCTGTGTTATCACTTCCTTCTCTGTGATTAATTCCTTTGGGTTTAGGAGGACATGAATTAATAACTATCTGAGTGAGGGCACACCCACAGAACTAGATAGCTTTTCTTTTCAAATATTGAGTCTTCACTTTGTAATGGACCTGCGTGTTGCTCTGTGAATGCTCCTCTTGTACAAGATTAAACCCTTGTTTGAACTCTGAGCTGACTCTGATCACCTTCCTCCAGTTCTAAATTATCACAGAATTCTTTTTACATATATATTGCCTCACTAAAGAATGTCTGTATAAAAATATGAAGCGATGTTATCTTTGTTTATAATTTGTTTAGTTTTGTAGCCCAAAGTCACAAAGTACATTTGCTTCGGAGGGCTTTACAATCTGTACAGGAGTGACACCCTCTGTCCTTAGACCCTCGGTTCGAGTGAGGAAAAACTTGCCCACAAAAAACCCTTTTAACAGGGAAAAAAGGTGGAAGAAACCTCAGGAAGAGCCACAGAGGAGGGATCCCTCTCCCAGGACGGACAGACGTGCAATAGATGTCACGTGTACAGAACAAATCAACACAAACACATTGTACAATTACAATAAATGATAAAATGACAATGAATTACAATGAATGATAAAATGATTACAGTAGCAGTGGAACCTGTGATAGAGATAGAGAGACACAGATGCACAGCAGCAGCAAATCATAAACTAACTATAAACTGTAATGGAGATATGGTAGCAATACAGCAATATCAGTACAGTCTGATAAGAGTACTATTAAAAGTACTAGATGATCATTATCAGTGAGAATAGTAGTGTAATGGAAAATTTATATTACATGATTGTGTGTTCTTATATAACCATATATAGCCATGTTTGATCTCAGTAATATTCAAAAAGTTTTTAAGTATAAAACTGTGTGCCTTATAGTCTTGTTTGGTTTCACTCAGTACCTTGCACTTAGAAATCTTTCTCTCATTTATGCAAGTTGTTTGTAGCAGTAGTTGTTTGATGTATAAACTTGACCTTGGTTCACACGGTCCAGCAGAGCTTGTTAGTGAGGTTTGATAGTGATGAGCACATTCCATTGTAGCTACCTGTAATAGTTAGATAAGTAAATCATAATAATGACGAATACTCCTTAGAAGTGTATAAGTATCAGCGTGGGACTGCCCCACCCTGAACATTTTCTGCAGACTGTCTTGTGCATTTGTAGAACTGTTCCTCTTGCAAGAATAAAATGACAAAACCCTTCCGTGTCCGTGTAAAGGCAATTCCATGTTTTCTTTCAAAACACAATAAATATGTTGTAAAATAGTTGCTGAAAACATGTGAAAAGACTTTGAACAATGTATTACTGAAATGTGGAGTTAGAGGTTCAAACAGTTTTTCACCAGTTCTCAGTCCAGGATTTTGTGGGCGGTCCTAAAATGAGGGTGGTCATTAACATAAAATTAGCATAACCCCGCCTAGCGCAACAGTATAGAAGCCTTAACGGTATATTGTGGTTCTGGTGGCTCAAACATATAGGGCTGAACAATACCAATAATACTGCTAACTGCTCATTTTACCTGATTTTGACACATAATTTCATAAACTTGTCCTTATTTTTATCATTCAAATTTGGCTGGGTGGTTAATAACACTTTCTTCTTTAGTCTGACAAACTCAGAACACAAATTTATTTTGACTTTACACGGACTTTAAGGACCAATTGATTGACTCAAGATCCTTATTTTGTGTTGGTGAAGTGCTTTCCAGAAATTTCAGCAACAAACTTGGCGTTGTCGGCAGGATCTTAGGCTGATCGCTCAGGACCCGGAGAAGGTGACTGGCCATCTGAGATCAAATTTGTCTCACCTCCACCTCACTTCATTCGAGACGGGAGGACCCTCTCCGTGGACCTAGAAGCTGTCACCTCGAGGTCCAACGAACTCAGATTAACAGAAAACATCCTAAATTCAGGGCAAGCAAATTTTCAATTGTTTAATGAATCTAAGGATCAGTTCTGGATTGAGTCAATCAGTCCTTGAATATGGAGAAGAAGGTTACTCTGGTCACATCTTAGGACAAGTGTAGTAAGGTACTCTACACTGAAAATCTCTGGGAGATTAACTGATAGTGTTTGTATTAAGTAGTAAGTATACTACAAAGCTAATCTCTGGGAGATTAAAATACAACTTATCAGAATAGGTCAGTCAGTTACCTAGGCAAAACTGGACATCTTGGGAGACGTTTCTAAGATTAAAGGCGCGCAGACTCCTAAGGAAATGGGGTCGTCTGGGTCCAAGGTTGTGAGAGAGTGTCCTGATTCTCCATGTTGTCCAAGCATGAAAAAGAAATATGGTGATCAATGGGTACCGTTTTTCTATGTGTGGGTTGAAAAGTGGGGTTTCCCAAAAGAAGGGAGTTTTAGTATAAAAACTAGAGATGTTAAAGCGAAAATAAATGCTGCAAATAATGAGGTAAGAATGAAGAACAAAATTATGAAAAAGGATTTAGATGAGATGCATGGTCACAAAGAAAGCTGGAAACTGTGGATGAAGGAAGCAGAACATAGGTAGCGACAACAGGCAGGGAAAGAAATGCCTAAATGTTCAGAAACAAAGTTAGGGAAAGAATGCTTTGCTACTGACACATGTAAACCTTCTCCCTCTGCTCCATCTGCGTATGCCGAGGCAAAAAGTGAAATGATGGCCCTCCAGCACAAGCACGATGATGCATCGTATGCCTTCCGAACACCACCACCTCCCCCACCCACCCACCATATGGATCGATATCTTCAACAACCAATGAACAGGATGAGAGGTCTGTATCTGGAGGAACCAGATCTAAAGAGGTTATTACCCACAAAAATGCAGACAGCGCTTCAGTCCCCTCTGCCTCATCATCTATGTCTGAACAAATGCTCTCACCCAGTCACACACGCACAGGAGTCATGTACCAGCCTGATCTAGCTGACAGTACAACTATGGTAATGCCACAGCCAACAAACTCATTCCACCCATCCTTGCTGCACCCTAACTACAATATGCCTATGGTTGAGTATCCAGGTCCAACAGGTCCCATAAGAGTCCAAAGAGGATGGACAGACCCGGACATGATAGAAGCGGGAAAATAGCTTCCCTCCCTGGAATCTGGTGGGCACCGGTTTGGTGAGGAATTGGTGTCTTTCTGCAAAACTGGAGTCCCCATCGCACGAGTTACTGACGACTACTGAAGAAAAGACTCACCAGCGACCAGTTTCAGAGAATCGTCACCGACCTGGATGGCGACTATCACCAGGAACAATCAGAGTGGAGAGAAAAGTCTGCAAAAGTCTGCATAACAACTATCCAACAATGCACACGCAAAAAGAAGAAAACACTGAAGATTATTATCACAGACTGAGTGGTGTGTTTGAACAATATTGTGGCATTCCCAAACCTGACAATATGGATAGGAAAATCACGAAACAGCGTATGAAAGTCATCTGAAAAGTTGTTTCTTGAGTGGTCTCCGTCCTAGTGTTTACCACAGTGTTCAGAGTTCCTGCATTGGCTGGAAGGATCAATGTCTGAAGGAGATCCGTAGATATGCCAAACATGCCGAGGAACGGCAAACAGAGGAAAGGGACAAGGAACTCGAAAAACGTGAGTTGACCCAGTACAATGCTTCTCTAACCATGATGCAAAGTATCGTTAACCAACATGCAGGCCGCGGACCCAATCAGGGACGCGGAGGACGCGGACGTGGTCAAGGGGAGGGTGGAGAGAGGACAAACACAAGAAAACAATGCAACGCATGATCAGGATGAATGTTTCTACTGCAAGGAAAAAGGACACTGGGCCAGAGATTGCCCCAAAAAGAAACAAGAAGAAAAAGCAACATCCAAATTTGTCTCTGACTGACTGCCTGACACATTCGTCGTTTCATCTGAAGAGGAAGGTAATGCACCACACACAGCTGTTTGCAAGGAAGAAATGCTTGGCACTGATACACTGCTTTCCATGCTGTTAGGGACCGTTGATAGGTTAGAAAAAGAACAGGATTTCAAAACCACACCCACTTACAGCCTATTGTCATCTGAAGCCTATAAAAAAATGCCTACTATTGTTTGCATGGTAAAAGGTACCCCAGTAACTTTTTTGGTTGATTCTGGCGCCACAAATTCCGTAATAAGATCCTCTGAGCTCAATCCCACTGACATAAAACTCAGTGGCAGGTATACCTGGTTAGTTAGCGCTATGGGAAATTCAGTTAAAGAGAAATACTCTACTCCCATGATTTGTGAGTGGCAAACGGATGAGGGATTAGTGATGAGTAAACATTCCTTTTTGATTTCTGATGTTTGTCCAATTAATTTGTTAGGCCATGATTTGATGTGCACATTTAACATTGTCCTCACCTCAACACCTGATGGATTGAGGGTTTCTAGATATGCAGATAACACATTAGCCTTTATACATTTCAGTCTGACCACACCCTTGTATGTGTATCAGTGGTGGTTAGACCTCACTATGTCTGTCTCCATCTTACAATCTGCTGCTGATGTGATAAACCCCTCCTCTGATAAAATGACACCTGAACATTTGCATTGCACTGCTCATGTCTCAGACGGACCAGACACTGACTATGCGAAAACATTTTTTAGCGACTTAAATGACAGCTTACTGACTACCAACTTGTACTGGACAGAAAGCGAATGCGCAGCTGCCGTTTCTCTGACTGAGAAACAACTCAGATTTTATGACATATACATATTCAAAACCTGCTAGCAAACAGTGGATTTGGGCCCATTTGTTAATCGATGCATGCGTGCCTCGATTGGACCCCATGCCAGAAAATGGTGCATGTTATTCTCAATCTCTGGGGCTTTTAAAGACCACTGCAAACTAAGATACATTGTTTACGTTCTGTGTATCTTTTGGAAAAGATAAGGCATCCGCCCTGTTTTTCACTTCCTACTAAAAGCAGGAGTTACTGTTCCCTATGAGGACTCTCCAGTACAGACTCCTATTTTTCCTGTAAAAAAATCAGACCTAAAGGCCAACCAGATGAATGGCGTTTTGTCCAAGATCTGCAAGCTGTTAATGCTGCGGTCACTTCACCTGCTCCAAATGTTCCAAATCCTTACACAATCATTTCACAGGTTCCTGAGGGCTTTCAGTATTTCTCTGTGGTTGATTTGACTAATACGTTCTTCTCTGTTCCAGTCCATAAAGATTCGCAGTTCTGGTTTGCATTCCTGTTTGATGGTAAACGTTACACTTTCACTAGAATGTGTCAAGGTTTCACTTCCTCTCCGTCTCTCTGCAATGCAGCCTTGTCCAGAAGCTTATCTACATTGTCTCTTTCTGAAGGCTCTGTTCTCTCACAGTATGTTGATGACCTACTTATCGCTTCTCCCACTAAGGAGCAGTGTGAGACGGATACTGTTGCCCTCCTGCAACACCTGTGTCAGGAAGGACACAAAGCTAGCCTGAGTAAGCTACAGTTCGTACAGCAGGAGGTCGCCTTTTGGGTCATGTGTTAACCCCAAACGGCAAGTCTCTCTCTCCAGAACACATATCTGCTATTGTCAACACACCTAAACCACTCACAAAGAAACAAGCTATGTCCTTTTTGGGCATGTGTTCATATTGCAGACATTTCATTCCTAACTTCTCTGTGCTTGAACGTCCTTTAAGAGATGCCAGACATGCTAGGGGCCTCACAGCCTCCTCCAAAATCACCTGGACACCAGAGGCTGAGACATCTTCCAGCCATTCATCCAGTGTGTGGACAAGAAGGAGGGATGTATGACAAGTGTTTTGCTACAAAAACATGGATCACAGTTAAAGCCTGTTGCTTATTTTTCATGCACTCTTGATCCTGTTGCTAAGGCTTTACCTCATTGTTTGAGAGCTGTAGCAGCAGCAGAATGAGCTGAAGTTCAACATGTATGTACACCACGACCTGACCTTTCAGACACACCCCTGAACAACCCTGACCTAGTTTTCTATGTGGATGGGTCTGCTTCAAGAGACCCAGACACAGGACAATGTCAGACTGGTTATGCTGTTGTTGATGATCATGGTGTTGTACAATCTTCTCCTCTGCCTTCTCATTACTCAGCACAGGCAGCAGAGCTGGTGGCCTTGACAGAAGCATGCAAATTGGCAGAAGGTAAAACAGTGACCATCTACACCGACTCAAGGTATGCTTTTGGTGTCGTTCACGATTTTGGAGCCTTGTGGAAACACAGAAAATTTCTAAAATCTGATGGCAAACCAATTTTGCATCATGATAAGATATCTGCTTTGTTAGAGGCTATTTTGCTTCCAAAACAGACCTCTGTCTGTAAATGTGCAGCACATACATCATCTGAGGATGTGATTTCCAGAGGAAATGCTCGAGCAGATACAGCTGCCAAAGTAGCGGCTCGACTTCCCGTTAACGTCAAACATGAAACCACCGCCCTATTGTCACATTCTGTTGCTTCTCTTTCTGATCTCAGCAGTTTTGTTACACCAGCAGAGAAGAAGCTGTGGACTCAGAATAACTGCTATCAGAAGGAGGGTGTGTGGTACGGACCAGATGATAAACCGTGTCTGCCAAAAAATTGTATCCATGCTTTGCAAAACTCTCACATGGTTTGGATCATGTCTCAAAAACAGGTATGTGTGCAGTCATTCAGGCTGATTGGTACACAAAAGGTTTTTCCACCTTTGCAGCAGATTTTTGCAGAAGTTGCATGATCTGTGCCAAAAATGACGTGGGCAAAACAAAACCACTGTCACAAACTGCAGCACACCCATCTACAATCACACCATTCCAACATCTGATGATGGATTTCATTGAACTCAGCCCAGCTGAAGGGAAGAAATATTGTCTAACTATGGTTGATATGTTTTCTAAATGGGTCGGAATGTTTCTGTCAAAACATGCCACAGCATCAGTTGTAAGCATTACAGAGATAATTCCTAGATGGGGAATTCCAGAGAAAATTTCATCAGACAACTGTGCCCATTTCGTGAACGAAGCAATGGCACAACTCTCTGAGTGTTTAGGTTTTGACCTCAAAACTCACTGTTCTTACTATCCACAAGCTGGTAGCACCATTGAACGCCAAAATCAGACCATCAAGACAAAATTGAGCAAATGCTGCGAGGAAACAGGTTTGTCATGGCCTAAAGCACTGCCTATTGTTTTAAAGTACATGAGAATGCATAAGCGCGGCGACTTAACCTGTCCCCTTTGAGATTCTGTTTGCAGTCCCACCTCGAGTGGGAACAGATCCACCTGGACGACAGATGGACACCACTCTCTGCTAGGACCAACTGGTGACGTATTGCATATTCCTAACCAAATCTTTCTGTGACATCAGACAACAGGTTGCCAGTGCACAGCCCACAGCGGCCTCAGGTCCTCTACATGACATTAAGCCTGGAGATTTCATGCTGGTAAAGAACTTCAGGAGAAAGTCTTGGAGACATCATCGCTGGTTAGGACCGTTCCAAGTCCTCCTGGTCACTCACACTGCTGTGAAGGTCGCAGAACGTGCCACTTGGATTCACGCAACACACTGCACAAGAGTTCCACCCCCTGGGGGTACAACCACAGCGACAGTAGGAGAATTATCAGTGATGTGCTAGTAACCTCTCACTGTAGACTAGGCATACAGACGTGCCAAGGCCACACATACATTCACACACACGGCAAGAAGAAGCTGACTTCAAACCCAGAAAAAGGAAAGACCATGCCCATGGCATCCGTTCAGACATCCAGGCCTCTGTGGCATCAGAGGAACTGTGAGCATAATGATACTGTTATCCCTTCTTTTCACAGGTCTCAGACTCAGATCTCGACCCTCTTGATGTGTTTTGAATCCTCGTGAATTGACACATATATATATATATATATATATATATATATATATATATATATATATAATCAAAAGGAGGGAAATGTAATGGAAAATTTATATTACATGATTGTGTGTTCTTATATAACCATATATAGCCATGTTTGATCTCAGTAATATTCAAAAAAGTTTTTAAGTATAAAACTGTGTGCCTTATAGTCTTGTTTGGTTTCACTCAGTACCTTGCACTTAGAAATCTTTCTCTCATTTATGCAAGTAGCAGTAGTTGTTTGATGTATAAACTTGACCTTGGTTCACACGGTCCAGCAGAGCTTGTTAGTGAGGTTTGATAGTGATGAACACATTCCATTGTAGCTACCTGTAATAGTTAGATAAGTAAATCATAATAATGACAAATACTCCTTAGAAGTGTATAAGTATCAGCGTGGGACTGCCCCACCCTGAACATTTTCTGCAGACTGTCTTGTGCATTTGTAGAACTGTTCCTCTTGCAAGAATAAAATGACAAAACCTTTAAGGACCAATTGATTGACTCAAGATCCTTATTTTGTGTTGGTGAAGTGCTTTCCAGAAATTTCCGCAACAGTAGTAGTGTTAAAATCTTAATTATATTTACAGACTTTGACTTTAGAAGTCAAGAGAAATGAAGAGAACGGTAAAGGAGGGGAAGAAGAAGATAAAAGCAGGAGGAAAAATTACATAGATCACTTGGAACTAGTGCAGATTCAACAAGCATAAAAATCAAAGTATATCAAGAGAAAAATAAGATGAAACCTCCCCACCCCTGCTTTTTGAATATCAGACCTGCTCTATCCTCCTTCTGCCTGCATAAAATAGGTGTGGTCCCTAAAACTAATTTCTGCACCTACTCCAACCAGAAATCCTGGATCAAACAGAGTCAACCGACTGCATATCTCCTGGATGAGCTCAATAGACAGACACCTCCTTATCCACATTGTGGATGCTGAGGTGGAAAGGGTCAGTGCACATTGCACATCTCCTGGACACTTCACATGGACACAGTTGTCAAGAAAGCCAGCCGGCTGCTTTTATTTTTGAGGAACTGATGAAGTTTGGCATGAACACCAGCATCCTCACAAACTTCTACAGGAGCACCATTAAGAGCTTGCTGACATCACTGTCTGGTACAGGAGCTGTTCTGCCCACAACTGCAAATCACTACAGAGAGTGGTGAAGGTGGGACAGCAAATCACTAGTGACAGGACATTTTCATCAACAGTGCCTGCAGAAGGCACACAGCATCTTAAAGGACCACAGCCACCGAGCTCGCAGACTGTTCTCCTTGTTACCGTCAGGCAGACAGTACAAGAAGCACCACCAGACTGAAGAACAGTTTTTACCATCAGACTTCTGAACTCATGATCTAATAGAGCTGCTATCTGCAAAATACACACCGCCAACCGTGACTGCTGCCACTGTGCAAGGACTTTATATTTTTTGTGCAATACTTCTGAAAACACCTGTAACTTTACCCTGTCTGCAAAAACGCAATCAACCAGGACTGTTGCAATACGCCTGTGTACACTTGTCACTCACGATCAACATTAGTAATTATTAATAGTGTTCATATCTACTAATACTTGTATATACTTAACATAACCTTGTCACACGTGTACAGTGTATAGTACACATATACATATTTTTCATATTCTATTTTGTGATATTTCAGATTTTTCTTTTTTTACTTTAAAAATGTATTGTATTTTATTTCTTGTTGTTATAAAATTAGTCCTTTTAATGCTGCGCTGACTGGTTCTTCTTGTGCAACACTGTTGTTGACCCTGTGTTAACCTGCACAAATGAGAATTTAAAAAACTTAGGTCTTTGTCTTTGTTAATGCTCAAGAATGGGCATTAGTGACTGTGTACTTCTGTATTTACTCACATGTAGCGCAGGTAGGGATTCTTGGAGAAAACACGAGTCTGGATCATGTGCAGGTTGCTCCTTGTAATAGTTCTATAGCAGAAACAAACACACATAAATAGAAAAATAGATGAGATGAATTGAGGAGGGGAATAGTAAATGGACAGCAACACTTACCAACAAGACAATTCAAGCCAAAGGCAAGAAAAAAACAAAGCAAGAAAGAAAGCATCCATCTTCAAAGCTGTGAACACAAGTTATTGATTCTCAATAAACATCCAAACTAGAGATATTTCTGTGTGTGTTTGTGTGGATAAGAGTGTGTTGGCTGTGAGACTGTCCTGCAGTTGATGAGAAGACACTTTTAATGATGTGTTTTGATTTCAATAGAAATCAGCTGGGAGAACAAAGGCAAGGATGGAGAGGCAAGAGAAGTATTTCCAATATCTGCCAATCAACGTTAGCATTAGATCTTATTTAATTAGCATTAGATCTGATGTTGTGTTGTGAATTAGATCTTCACTTTATTTGTTTGTAGTGAGACCAAAACCAAATCACTGGGATAAAAAAAGTACTTTGAGAAAGAGTGCTAAGCACTTAGCCAACTGTTGTCATTTAGGGTAACTCTGTGTCTCCCACAATAGCACCTTTGCAACTTGCATCTCACTTTTAATCAGCTACTTGTAAATGGGAGAGGAGCCAGTGTGCCCACCTGGAGAACTGGAGCCCTTCCACAGAGTGGTGCTCATTTCCTCTTAATCGACACAGATTAACTCCTCTGTTTCCTCTACATTTCCTTCCACAGTTTTCATTTTCAATGTTTAGCTGGGTTTGGGCTACTTGTAATAGATTACAGAAATCTAACTATTCACATAACGTGCAACAATGCTACGCTACAAAGTGACAAAGTATGAACATGAGAACAAGCTGCAGCAAAGAAAGCTTGCCTGCCAAGATCTTAGAGTGTGGCAGTATTTAACAGAGACCCAACAACATGGTGCTTTGGAAGCTAACTGGAGATGGCTTATCACAGCAGTACAACTGATATGCATGTAGAGTGTTTTGTCAAAATTTAAAGTCCTGTTTACTTTTTTCTCTCCATCCAAACATGATATATTAGGATTATTGTCAGGTGCAATATGTAAGCAGTAGTCACCGAAAATAGATTTTTAAATGTCTCATCGTCTCTATGTAATTTCTGCACCTTTCTTTCACAGCCTTTGTTCCTTAGGTCAGTACATTTTGGTTGAATTTCATATTGTGTGTTGTACTGAACGTAAATGTTTTTGCATATAAATGCTGGTCTGTTTAATGTTGTACAAGTGTGAATGTTGCCTACCTCTTCTATGCTAAACTCTAAATCCTTCAACCTACTTGCTGTTGGTGTGCTCATTTTGGTTGTAAATATTAACTTAATTATTAATCAAAGTTCCAAATGAATTGTTTAATGTATTTCATGAAATTGAAATCTTTGATCACTTTGATAAAAAAAAATAATTGATTGCACCTTCAGAGTTTGGTGCTGCTTTAAATCATTTGAATCCCTAACAGTGGTGTTATACTGAAGAAACATTACACTACGCATGAATGAATGTGTGTGCATGTATGTCAAAAAATGTGTTACTACTTACAGCCTCTGTAAGCCGGTGTAGAGCTCCATATCCACATCCCGCAAAGTCTGCAGACCAGTCCAGTTCTCAATGTGTCTGGAAAGTAGCACAGAGATATTAGTAATGTTTCAAAAAAATGGGTATTCACACACCAACAGCATTGTTTCCCATACAAGGTAACAGTAGGGAGCCAGTCACATTCACACACCAATGGCACAGCCTTCTGGAACAATATGGGGTTCAGTATCTTTCCCAAGAACACTTCAGCATGCAGACTGGAGGACTGAATCAGACCACCGATATTGTATATTTAAATAATATTTAAGCGAAATATTTAAGGTCTTTCCTGGTTCAAACCTCAGCTGGGGCCTTTCTGTGTGGAGTTTGCATGTTCTCCCTGTGTCTGTGTGGGTTCTCTCCAGGTACTCTGGCCTCCCCCACAGTCCAAAGACATGAACCTGAACAGGTCAATTGGTGACTCTAAATTGCCCGTAGGTGTGAATGGTTGTTTGTTTCTATGTGCCCTGTGATAAGCTGGCCACATGTCAAGGGTGGACCCCACCTTTTGCCCAAAGTCAGCTGGGATAGACTGCAGGCCCGCTGTGACCCTGGCGAGGATAAGTGGTTACAGAAAATGGATGGATGGATTTAAGGTCCTAATAATGAAATCATGCAGAGGTTTTTTGTTTTAATTTTGGTAAACTGTACATTTTTAATAAATACCTGCACAGGGGACAGATTGTCAGACGGGGAAAGGTGAGTTACATGTTGCCTTACTTAAGCATTCATCCTCACCGCCGATCATCTGATTAGTGGACGACCCGCTCTACCTCTGAGCCACAGCCGCCCCATAAACATGTGTTATCAAAGGTGTACTTATACTTCAAATCACTGTTATTTGAATAATCATATTGACACAAACCTGTATTGCTTACAGAACTGTACAGAAGTAACTAACCAAGCAGTGGCAGAGCTGGCAGTGCAGTCTACACACTTCTTCATTGATACTAAAACACAGGTTTACTGCAAACAGTATTAAACTGGTACCCTTAATATGGTTCCTCACAATTGTAGAGCTCATGTTGACACGGTCTGTATTCACTAGCTGCTGTGGTTTGTTGGCTGTTAAAGTTTGTAGCCTGCTTTGTGGCAGCAAAGCAGCAGGAACGGGATAGTGGCCCATTTTGGATCCAGCAGTGGATGGCAACAAATCAAAACACGCAAATCACATCATGCTGAACATCTGTTCACCCAAGAGACTTCCTCCTGGTCCTGACTCTGTGTGTGTGTGTGTGTGTGTGTGTGTGTGTGTGTGTGTGTGTGTGCGCGTGCACTCCTCTCGGCATGTTAGGTTACAAGGTATGCCTGAAAAGATCAGTAAGAGGTGTTCTCTGTTCATCTGTCTCCCTGGAAGTGATTTATCACCAAAACACCTTTGCATATTTACTCTCTCTCTGACATTCATTGCTTGTCTGTGCCCTGTGTTTTATGTTATGTTATATTATATTATATTAGCCAGTAACACACAAGTTACAGGTCTTACTGAAAGCACACTCACACAGAACTAGAATTCTTTCATATATAATTATAGAGTAGATATACATGCACAAATGCATAATTCAACTAAATATAATTCAAATTAGTACTTTCTATTAGTACTCTTTTTACTCACTGTGGTAATGTTGCAAGGTTGTATTTCAACCTCTTCAAAACTTTGGAAAAACGCAAACTAAAATACCGATATATTGCCGACTTCCCAAGATACAAACCAAGAATATATAAAATGAAATACTCTAGATACAAGTCCACAAAAAGGACCATATTTTTATATGAGAAGTTATAGTTCTTTCTTTATCCCCTTATATATAATATTTTTGTCTCGTTCTGAAGAGAGAGCTAAACTCTCTGTGACAGAGTGTTTTATTTCATGCATACACATGAACACCTTTACGCAAGCAGACAAGGTTATTTTTTCTGAGCTGCACTTTACAAACATTTACAAGCATCAAAAGTAATAAATATTTGTAAGACACACCACAAGCCACATTCTGCCACTCCTTTCCACTCCTGGTCATTTCTGGTCACCTCAAACAGTTGGTAGTTCAACTGCTTCCACACCCAAGTACATCCTAGTCCAAATCACTAACTAGTGCTTGTGGTGTTGTTATGGTCGGGATCACCATGGTGTGTAATAGATCTGTCCAATGGCACATACTGCACACCTGCAATGGTGAGGATGTGGTGGCTTCTTCAGTGTGCCTGATTAATGCCCACATACTTGAAAGAATTATTTATAATGGAGAACTTGGCTTTCTTATTCCTGACTGAGACTTGGCAGCAAAATATGGAATTTATTCACTTAAAATGAACTAAGCACTACAGATTGTTCATATATTGGGACATATCTGTCAGGCCGCTGTAGAGGTCTTGCTGTATCATTTTTCTTGCCAATTGTTAAGCACAGAACTTTTTAGGAAGTTTTTAGGAACTTCAACTGACAAAAGTTGGCCAACTCAAGCCATTTTATTGTGTTTTATTTTCGAGTTTTACAAGTGTCTGACTTTTATTATTAAACTGGACAAAGTGTTACTTAGGACAGGCGGGCGCTTGTGTCACAGCTGTAATCCTTTGATTGTCTTTGGTGGTCTGCATTGTGCAGGCCGAACTGAGGTTCAGGTACCCTTCAGGTCCGTTGAGGAGAAAAGGAAAGAGTTTTGTTGACCAGGTCATAATGTTGAGTTACAAACAGAAAGTGACCTGTGACATTTCACACTCATAAAAGTCCAGTTGGATTCAATGAACGAAATTAGTATGAGCAGTCCCGTGGTCCAACACAATGATTACATTTCATTGTCAAACTACTGGTTTTGTGAAGCCACAATTTTGACCACTAGCGCTGCCCTTTTCTAAACACAATACACTTGCACATGTGTAACAGGTGATGTAAATCATGTCCAAACTTGTCATTCAGTATCAATTAGCAGAATAATATATTTGAAGCCAAACTTACTCTCCATGGTCCATTTTCCCTGACTCATAGTCCCCTCACCTCTCTTTCCTTCCTGATCTTGGCAGTGTGTGAAGAGTCAGACCTCTCACCCACACAAACCATCTATGTTTGCCTGCCAGGACAGAGAAGAAACTGCAACATTACAGCAGCCTCCTACGCACTCTGCCTCCAAAGTGTAAGAGCCAGAGAGATGGAGGAGAAGAGAGGGAAAGCAATGATGTTAGCTGAGAGAAAAATAGAACCAAGAGAGCTTTGGGCTAGTTTTAAACTGCATACCAGCATTACTACAGAGAACCAGCACGTACCACACCTACCTAAAGCATGTTTTTTTCTGTTATATTTCATACAGTTAGGGAGTCAAAGTTCCCCCGAGAAGAAGCTGGAGGTACAGTAGTACTGTAGCGAGGGAGAGGGGATTCTGGCCTATCTTGCTACTTTGCACAACCTGTTTCCCCTTAGAAGGCCAATGTTATGCTATAACACACCTGATTCAAGTATATATAAAAATATATACTGAACCAAGTTTCAAAAATTGATTTCATGCTTAATGTGTTTAATGATATAATATAATATATACAATATAATATAGTCACACATGTATGTGCATCTCCACCAGCTACACTATTGCCTAACTTCTGGCTTCTCCTACTTTAAGTCCAAAAGTGATAGTAATAATAATTTAGTGCTCCTGTCACACACGACTGTGTACATATACATATACGTATAGACATACGTATAGAACAGAAAAGCATGAGCACAATGCCAAGACTGTACAAAGCATAGACAGCATAAGAAGGGATGTCATACCCATGACATCACCCACAGATTTCTGAAGCGCCAGTTTCAAGCTTGGAATGCATGGCTCTGAAATTGGCAAAAACATGGACGTTGATCAGGTGAGTTGTATATAAAGTCACCCTCAGTACAGTTGTCATGAACGGGGAAATTAGCTATAAAGACCAAAACTGTTTATTGTACCGGACTGTAAACATGTTTGTTCTGATCTCACACTGAAGCTGAACCAGACAACATAAATTTAATTCCGAACAGTTGATGTTGAGATGCGTCCGCTACTTGAACTTTGTGAAGCATTTATGTGGGCTCTAATCTTGATGACACATTCAAAGTTTTTGATTTTTTTTTTCTTCATGTCTTAAAGTAATGATGGACTGATTCTTGTCATAATATGGATTACCACAGTAACTGAATAGAGCCATATGTCACTGTATGACAACACTACTAACAGCAGCACAACTGATGGTCTTAAACTCAATAAGAGGTTAACTAAGTCCATTAATTAACTGACAGGACACAGCTGTTAATTGAAAATCATTCCAGGTGATGACCTCATGAAACTGATTGAGAGAATGTCAAAAGTGTGCAAAGCTGTGATCAAAAAGCGTCTACTTTGAAGAATCTAAACATATTTTGATTTGTCTACACTTTTTGGATTACTACATAATTCCATAGTGTGTTCTTTCATAGATTTGATGTCTTCAGTGTTAATCTATTATGTACTAAATAATACAAATAAAGAAAAAACAATGAATGAGAATGTGACTGGTACACTATATTTACCACCCCCCTGGCAGAATGACTAAACTATCTCTTGCTGTCTGTTTCTCTCTAATGCCTCATACACTCATGGTCTCTCTAGCCACTGATGTATTCACGTTCTCTTGAAAGCCAACGTGTCATTAAAAGAAAGAAAGGCCTCTTGGGGCCAACTAGCTGCTTCCACCATCTTCGGCTTTCACAAGCTATTTACATTCTGCTAGCTGTAAAGCAGGGACAGAAAGACAGGCAGGCACAGAAAGAGGTAGAGAGAGCGAAAGAGAGACAGAAAGAATTGAAGAAGGAAGGAGGAGATAAAAGAAAGAGAAATGGGTAGCGAGAGATAGCTTTGAAAGAATGGCTTGTGATAACTCTAGTGGTGTGCAGAAGGTGTGAGGGTTGAATTGATTGCTGTGTTCGGTTTCAAACACATTAAACATTCATGAAGCACTGTTTATTAAAGAGGCCAACAAATGTGTGTGTATGTGTGTGTGTGTGTGTGTGTGAGTGTGTGTGTGTGTGTGTGTGTGTGTGTGTGTGTGAGTGTGTGTAGGGGTGATACACAGAACTACTTTAGATTAACATTGTGGAGGACATGCTGACATGAAAACAGACAGCGTGTTTGAGTATTAAACCATCTTTCATGTGAGTGTTTATGTGTGAGAGACACCAGTGCTATGAGTTAAAAGGTCCATGTACAGATGGATGCATCATAAGAGCCTGCTTTTATACTGCATGGCCCCAGCGCAGATCTCATGGCTTGATGCAAGCCTCAGTTTGCTCTAATTTACACAGCTGCCTAGTTAGACCAATGAATCAATCTGCTAATAAGTAAGATTGTTATTGTTCTTTTAGATCACTCAGCATTAAGTTAAGAATTTTATAACATATTAATTGAGCAGCTGAAAAAAATATAAACTACTGGTTGTTGCCAAGCCATGACTATGTATTGCAAAAAGGCTGTTTTGTTCTTTGGTTCTGACTGAAATATCTCAACATATTTTGGTCCCCAGAGGCTGAATCCTAATGACATTTGTGATTCCCTAACCTTTTGTCTGGTGTCACCATGTGGTTCACATTTGTGTCACTTGTGTCTTCACACCTAGCTCCTTTGGACCAGTTGTTTGGAAAGCTGGAGCCAATCACCCCACAGTTCTGCTTGTTTGGACTTATGTGAACACAGTGATTGCAAAGGCAGTAACTGCAGGACAGAAAAAACTGTTACATTCAAATTGGCAGACTTATATGCCATAAATAACCAGTTAGGGTCAATACTCAGGCCCTAATGATAAGATTGGAAGTATTTTGGGTTGTGCACCCTTACCGACAAAGATTAAGCTGTTTGCCAACTTTGCATATTATTAAATAGTAAATGGACTGTACTTATATAGCACCTTTCTAGTCTTCCGACCACTCAAAGCACTTTACAGTACATATCTCATTCACCCATTCACACACTGATGGCATTGGCTGTCATGCAAGGTGCCAACTGCTCATCAGTTTGAGGAGCTAACCATTCATACACATCCACACACTGATGGCACAGCCTTCGGGAACAATTTGGGCTTCAGTATCTTGCCCAAGGACACTTAGACGTGCAGACTGGAGAGGATCGAACCGCAGATCTTCTGATTAGTGGACGACCCGCTCTGCCTCCGAGCCACAGCTGCCCTCTAACTTAGAGTCATTCTGGTGAAAAGAGAAACGTTCTATGGGGAAATTGGACAAGTGAAAGACACTTGAATCACACTTGAATCAGCCTATAAAACCCACATTTACTGAACCTAGGGAAAGTAAATAAATCTTGCTGGAACAATTCAGACAAATTCTGGCATATTGTCAGTAAGAAATATTGTCTGGTTCTGTCTTGTTCCGCTAATTGACACATTTCGGTGATGACATGTTTGAAGTGTTTTCACAGACACACCTGACTTCAGATAATGTCAGTATACTGTTGGACACTGCAGACAAGTGACAGTGGACAAACTCTGGACTGAATTTGTTTGATATTTGGTGGCACCCTATGAAGCCTTACATCCCAAACAGAATGTGTACTGTTCTGCTGGGATCCAGTACCAATAGTGAGGAGTGCAAGTGGAGCAGCATCATGTCTCAGCTTCCTAAAGAAAAATTTGACAAAATAAAGAGAGAACAGAAAAAGTGACAGTATATTTCATGAAGAAAGGTTTAGTCTGTGAGTTATGGAAATTAACTTGTTATATTAGTCCAGAGTGAACTGACAGTGACAGCTTTTGCCCCCGCTTACATGAGTTACTTCACAGAATATTCTGAGTGTTTACATTTGTCTCATCAATCAGTGCAGGGAAACTTTTATCAAGCTATTCATTCTCAATCAGTTGTTCCTGCCCCTGATTGGTGCCATGCCAACAGATGCAGCTTTAGGATCAGCAGCCCAGCCCTCCCATCCATCCCCCTACCAATGAAGCAGCCCTAGGTGAGCAGCATTGTGCTGAGTGACATGTCAGTTGACAGAACTGCAGGAGGTCAGTTGGAATTATTTTTTATTACTAATATTTGTGAAAAAAAAAATCATACACTGTAATTATTTTTCCACATAATGATCATCATGTGAAATAAAATCAGCCTATAGTCTGTAGTGGATGCTGGACAGTCTGAGGCATTGAATGACACTGAGTCTGTATTAAAGTTAGATGATAATGTTGATTTATATATTCATGTTATTTGAAGAGGTTCATGTAGCCTTTCACATATTTCCTATAGAGAGATTGAATCTTGCATCAAATAGTGAATTCCACTGTGTGCAGAATGGTGAGTGCATGTCTGTACGGTCTTATATTTCCACAGCTTGCTTTAACTATCATAATGATTACAGCAGCGTTCCAAGCCTGCACTGGTGGACCTGTGTGTGTGACATGAGACAGTGAGTTGGAGGCAAATTTTGCCTCTTTTATATTCTAAGAACTGCATTCTTCACTCACTCCAGTCTCTTTCTCTCTGTCTCTACACACACACAAGCTTGGGGAAATGTGTGTGTAAGAATCAGAATGAGAAGAAGAATGAGGACAGCAGCATCTCTGCAGTGCAGTGTGATTTCATCTCTCCTCTCACTGGATCTACACTAACTCTAACTCTATCTGTCTTCCTCTAAGTGAAGGTAAACCAGTTTCTGTCTGGATAATGGCACAAATTATTTACCATCCATAACCATCCCTTAACCATAGTGATTTGTTTAATCATAATGATATGAATATGATATATCAATAGTTTGCAATGCTGTTAACCAAACAAACAAACAAACAACAAAAAAATTGTCACTCCTAATGTTTCTGTTCTACACATTTCCATTTGTCTATGACGTTTGAGGTTTTTGGGTTTGACATGAGTTGTGTGTTTATGTGTGTGTGTGTGTGTGTGTGTGTGTGTGTGTGTGTGTGTGTGTGTGTGTGTGTGTGTGTGTGTGCTCAGGTTGAGTTATGACTCTTCGAGGAACAGGTGTGGTTATTTTCCATTGCAATTAAATTTCCAATATCGGCTGAGCCCATTGTTTGGTAATTAGTACATCTACTTTCATTAACCTCATCTTTTCCGAGCTCTATCAGACTGCATTTTGTGATGCATTGTTACTCAATAAAATCATCATGTCATTGATGCTGAATAATAATAATAATAATAATAATAATAATAACAATAACAATAACAATAACAACAACAATAACAACAACAACAATAATAATAATAACAACAACAACAACAATAATAACAATAACAATAACAACAACAATAACAACAACAACAACAATAATAATAATAATAGCATATATGTGAGTAAATACAGTATGTGACGTTGTCATTCAGCCTACAGCAGGATGTGTCTGTGTCTGTGTATGTAGCACTGCTCGGAGCTGTGATAGCTGCCATAGTCACTGTGGCTTTCAAAAACAAAATGATGTCTTCAGTGTAAAAGCAACATATTGCAACTGTAAAAAAAAGTTACAATTCAAGTTAAGGACTCACTTACCTCCCCCTCTCTCTCTGACAACTTTATATCTGATTCTCTCATCAAAACTTCACCTCTACTGCCTTAATTCACATCTCTCCACACCTCTTCAGTTTTTCTTCTTGTTCCTCCCTTCCGCTTTTTCCTCCATATTTTCTTCTCTTGTCAGTTTGTACTTTTTAAAAGAAGCGATTTTCTGTTTTTTCCTTAAGTATAATTTTAAGTTAACAAGTGTTGCTATTCCAGTGAACTTGTGATTAATTTGACTTGAACTACATTAGTATAGGCTCTCACAGCCCTAATCATAATGAAAGGACTTTGAAGTGTATTTATCTTGCTGAAGCTGGTGGAGGGAACTGAGGGATAAAACTAAAATAAAATTCACAGGAGCTTCAGGGCTTCATCTCGAAAAAATGAATTTGCTTGGCAGGATGTGGTTAAAGGATTGATTGATTATAAACTAAGTTTCTATTAAACATGTTGTTGTTCTCCTGGTGCATAACTACACAACAGAAACATTACAATGGCGTCGAGGAGTAAAGGAAAATACACACAAAGAAGCAACACGGACACCGCTGTTTTTTCTGAGGAGAAAAGAGACTGAAAGAATAAACAAGTGGACAAGCAGAAACAAGCTAACTGGGCTAAACTAACAAGAAACGTGGTTGTGTCAGCGCATCTGGGCATGGCAGTGAACACCGCTTCTCTCCCACCTTTTGATACTGAAACTGGTCTTGGCTCAGTTGGACCTCTGGAATAAATGGCTGCAAAGGTCTGAAAATTACACCACTGCAACAAACATTACTACGATTACGATGCTAGACTTAAAAGCATTATAGTTGCAGAAGAACGAGTGCATGATATCTATGACACACTGGCAGCTGAAGATGACAAATATGCAGACACTAAGCAGAAGCTACGTATCTGGATATTTCTCTCCCAGGAAAAATGCGCAATATCAAGTGTACATCTTCAGAAAGGCTGTGCAGGATCCAGGAGAAAATTTGGACAGTTATCACACCAGACTAAGGATGTTAGCCAAGAACTGTGAGTTTGCAGATACTGAAGAGATCAAAACTCAAATAATACAAAGCTGTGCATCATCCAGGCTGCGCAGAAAAGCACTGTGGGAGCCAGAGCTAACCTTAGATGAGCTTCTTGACCATAGGCGAACACTTGAACTGTCCGAAATGCAAGCATCTGCTTCAGTCAACAAAGTTAACCAGCATCCTAAGAAGGTCCATCAAATAACAAAGACTGCACCAGGTGAGAACACAGAGCACAATTCTTCCAGCAGTGACGATGCATATATTTTTGTAATTGATGCTGACAAGATCTCAGAGTTACTACAGACGAACATCAGCAGCAGCATGCTAGTTTTAATCAATTCGGGGCCTCAGCAAATTGTGTCAGTGAAGCAAGTTTTGAGAAACTGATGCCACATCCACGACTCAGCCCCACCAAGACCAAAATATACCCTTTCCGCTCCAATGTTCTTTTGTCTGTCAGTGGTGCTTTCAGGTGCAGTGTGGAAAAGGGACACAAGAGGACAATATGTATTGTGTATTCAATGTTCTCAGCTACAAGACATCCAAAGCACTAAGACTGATTAAGGTGGTCACTGCAGTATCATCCACACCACAGTATTGCACAGTAGCAGACGAGCTAGGGGAAAGTAATCCCCAGCTATTCCAAAGGATTGGAAAGCTGAAAAACTTTCAGGTAAAACTTCACATAAATCCTGATGTCAAATCTACATGCCAACCACATCGACGTGTACCATTCCACATCCGCCAGAAGGTCAACGATGAGCTTTGGAAGCTGGAGGCAGATGACATCATTGAAGAGATCACAGGCCTGACACCATGGGTCTCACCTGTCGTTACACCTCCCAAACCTAAAGACCCTAATAAAGTCAGAATCTGTGTTGACATGCGCCAAGTTAACATGGCCATTGAAAGGAACGCCACATAACTCCCACCATGGATGATGTCATACACGAGATAAATGGAGCAACAGTGTTCTCCAAACTGGATATCACCAACTGGAGCTTCACCCAGACAGCAGGTATATCACAACATTCACCACCTTGGACTGAGGCGGTACAAGAGACTAAGTTTTGGCATATCTTCTGCCGCTGAGGTGTTTCAAAACGCCATATGCCAAACACTGCAAGGTTTCTTGGGTGTGAAAAACCTCAGCAATGATATTATTGGCTATGATGCCTCTCAGACTGAACATGACAACAACCTCCGAGCACTGTTCCAGAGACTAAAAGAGAGCGGTCTCACACTCAATCGAGAAAAATGTGAATTCAACAAATCCAGGCTTGAGTTCTTTGGTTTCATCTTTTCTGCACAGGGTGTCTTAGCAGATCCCAAGAAAGTTGCTGCAGTTCGGCACGCTACAGATCCACAAACTGGCCAATTACTGCTCCAGATTAATTAAAGACTTCTCTTCCATCTCTGAACCACTGTGCAAGCTCACCAGAAAGAATACACCTTGGGAATGGGGTCCAGAACAGCAAACTGCATTGCTACTAAAACACACTCTGACCAGACACAACAATGTCATACTTTTACTCAGGCAGAGAGACTGAACTGATCGTGGATGCTAGCCCAGCTGACTACATGTCTTGTCACCCCATCCCTGCTCAGCTAAGACAGCACACGTGCAGCAAAAGTAGCAGAGGAATATGTGGACTTCATTGCTAGTCACGCAACACCCAAAGCCATGACGCTCATGGAAATCAAAGCACAGACGCTTAAAGACCCACTCCTTCAAGAGGTCAGTGCCCACATAAGACACAACACGTGGCACAAAACTGACAAATCATGGCATGCAGACATATTAAAACAGTTCAGACAGGTTAGCAGCCAACTAACAACATCAGATGCATCAGACATCATACTGCGTGGCACTAGAATAGTAATTCCCTCTGTTCTACAAGACAGAGTGCTCCAGCTAGCCCATGAGGGATACCAGGGCTAAAGCCTGATAATGGTCCCCCATTCAACAGTGATAAATTCTCTCAGTTTGCAGACTATCTAAGATTCCATCACTACCGGATCACACCACTTTGGCCACAGGCCAATGCTACAGCTGAAAGATTCATGCGTACACTGGGCAAAGCTATACATGTAGCTGAAACACAAGGAATTCCCTGGAAACAACAACTGAACATCTTCCTATGTGAATACCGATCTACGCCTCATAGCACAACAGAAAGCTCCCCTGCTGAACTATTGTTCCAGAGCAAGGTGTACACGAAGATTCCCTCATTCGCTTACACAGCAAGTAACAATTCAGACTCTGAAGTGAGAGCAAAGGACAACAAGGCTAAAGCCAAGATGAAATCACATGCAGACTCCTCATCGTCATGCTGCACCACATACTCTCACTCCAGGTGACACTGTGCTTCATCGTCAGCCCAAGCACAACAAGCTCACCACACTATACAATGCCAAGCCATACTCTGTGACCAAAGTCAAAGGCTCTATGGTTACAGCAGCCAGAAAAGGACACTTTCTCCTTCTTCAAAAGATAGCCCCAGAGCTGTTGGACATCCTGGTGACAATACTGTTTGTGATAACAGTGATGCCTCTACAGTCATAACACCACAGAGGTACCCTTTGAGGCAGAACAGACGTCCTCCCGCCTACCTCCAGGACTACACATAGCTTATGGACTCATAAGAGCCAGTCTCTTGGTCAAGATTAAAAAACATGTAACTTTCATTTAAAAGAAGAAAGCGTTTGCAATGCACCTTTAATATGTATTTCATTTGTAGGTTTTAGTAATATGTGTTGGCTGAAAAGGAAAAAAAGCAAAATGTTTAATACTACACATTAGCTATATGTCTGAATAAGTATATGTTCAGTACAGTCAGAATGTTTTGAAATTACTGCAGAATGTTGGTCTAAAATTCAGAAGTTAGCATTGTGTCCAAATATGAAAGCATAACAATGGGGAACACAATTTTTGTTGAGTTAGGCCTGACAGCTGTTTTTAACTAATTTTTGGGTGCTGAATCCAAAACTGATCTCAGTTTTTCTCTATCACGTCAAGTTTTTGAACTATAGGATCCCCGTTTTCTTAAAAAATATGAAAAATACTGTACTTAACAGATATGTGCTTGTTTTCACTAAACAAAAGTAACAGTCTGTGCAATGATCTTTTTGCTCTCGCCAAACCATGGGGATACCAAATGCCAACTTTGTGTCCCTTTGGTCCACATCCGTAAACTCTCGACACACTGCTTGCACACTTTGTGAGGGGCCATGGCTTGTCTTGATCACTGAGTTTTACTTTAAAATATGCAAAATATGCTTGTTTGACAAATGCACTGATGTTTGCCCTCTGACTTGGAATGGTGAAACTACCACAAATATAGCAAAAGGAGTCAGGGTTGTTTAGGCATTTACGACGAGAAGTAGCAGGAGCAGACATGATCTGGAACAAAGGAAATATATACCTATGTAAATAAAACACTAAGATGGAATAGTTACAAGCTTTGAAAACTACAAAAACAGCATAAAATGAAATAGAACTTACAATATGCCCATGGTTACAAGGTTAAGAGAAAAGCCAGCACAAATCCTCTTAATTCTACTATGCTAGCTTTCTGTTTGCAGATATTGATAGTACTGACCTAGTGGGAGCTGCACACACCTCTCACCGCACTGTCTCAATTGTGACTGCACAAACAAGTTGCCACGTAGCTGTAGATGAGTCCAATCGTAATCAGATTATCAAAAAATTATCAAAAAATAAAATAAGTGATGTTCAAAGTATATTTGACTGTTTTGTACTCAAACTACGCCACCTGTTGGTAGTGCAGATACACAGCAAGTGAGCTACGCAGGTTGTTCGGTGCTGGTAGTAAGCGAATGGTACATAAATACACAACAGAAACATTACAGTTAACTGGTTAATTTGTTTCTCTTTTGTCTGTTTTTACGACCGGCAGTTTGCACGGGGTATTTTATTTTGAAAATCCACCGGATTCTCCATGCTGTGTCTGGCTTCTGCCAGCTCAAGGTGCTCTGTGTAAATTGATGTGGGCTGCTCGCGGCGTCCGTTAAAAATAGGACAGCTGCGTATTAAAGAGTACGGTCTAGACCTGCTCTGTATAAAAAGTGTCATGATAACTTTTGTTAGGCTATGGCACTATATAAATAAAATTGAATTGAATTGAATTATTTCACACGGAGCTGAGCAGAGGCCCGCTTCTGGGACGCTGCTGAACCAGAACGCGGTGGAGCCGGTGGGGTTTGAAAAATTGACTATAAAGGCCACGTATCACTGCGGCGACCGGTGCTATTTGGGGGTGAGAGAGCAAGAAGCCGCTGAGCAAGAGTAAATGTGGGACTGACTTTTAGTGGTTGGTGAGAGCTTGGTGAAATAAAAGGCTGAAAGACAGACGCCGAGCTGGGCTGACTGCTGTTGGACTAGTCAGTAATATTAGCTGCTGCTATGTCTGCTGTTGGTGACCTGGTTGATGTTTGGCTGTTAGCAAAGTTGTCGACTTGCTAGTTTTTCAATCATAAGTCAGAACAAATACTCGAGTACAGCTGTCCATATTTACCACAGTAGGATTACACGCTTCAACTTAAATAATCCAATTATTTTATATGGTATGTGGCTCCTTCATTTTTATTTGACATAGCAGATTCTCAAATCTAGCAGCCTCACTACAACCACTAAAAAAAAACAGGTTTTCAGGTTCCACAGTAAAAGCAGTTCAGTATCTGAGCATAGCAAAGATATGGGAGGGTGCAGGAGCCAGCTACAATACTGATGTATCTTAATGCAATCCCATAATATTCAGGTTACAATATAATAAATAAAATAACAATAATATTAAAGCACACACATTGGTAGGCATGTTTGATTTCCATTATAAATACAAAATGAGAAAAAAACAGGTCTCAGCCATCAGTAGAGTTAGAGTATCTATGGGTCAGTGTCGTAATAGTGTCTATTACATTAGCTCATGAATAAAGTTAATACATAGACAGTCTGCTTGGTTGTGTTGACATGTGGTAACTGCTGTGTTTTACTGAGACTAACAAAGTGAAGGCTTTGCTTTTTACCATTCATTGAGCCACATAATGAATGAGTGCTAATGAAATTAGTTAATTATCTGTTGCAAACTAAAAGGAAAGACATGATGCACATTATTATTTATATACATTTTGGCTAGCCCAGAATCTAAATGGACCTTTTCTGCTTATCCTTTTCAACCATGTACTGTATGATATATTAGTTTCACCTATATTAAACTGATACATGTACAGCTAGGGCTGAGATGATAGTTGTTTTCAGGGCAACAGAAAAATTCAAACAACCAACATAATATTTACATAAATTCAAACACGACTCACCTGTGAAGTGGTGTTAACTTCTCAACTGTTTCCACCACCTTACTGTCACAGCAAGACCATGAAAAAAGTCAAAGTTTGGGGCTGAAAACACAGTTAGTGATGTGGTGAAAAACTTCCACTGTGCAGGACCAGCACTCTACAGTTTATATCATCAGTCACTTTCACTGGCTGACAAATGTTCGTCGGGGTCCATAAAAGGCACAAGGCATGATGTTCAGTTAATGATGGAGGACAAGCTTTTTAATTCTTAATATCGCTCTGTGTGTAGTTTCTCTCAGCAGCTGAATCTCTTTGGCTGTCCTGAGTCATTAATTCACTCAGTTGATAGCCCTTTGGTCCAACACTTGAGTCCAGAACATCTACTCAAACCATGAAATGACCGGAAAACTACCAAAATTTAAAAACTTTAACAGTAGTAAAGTATTTTACAAAACATTGGTTATGGCTGTGAGAGGCACAGGCAATGCTATATACCTTCCTAAAGGTGCTGCAAACACACCAAGCAGGTACCTCTGAGTACAGGAAGTGGTTCCTTTCTCTTGGTAACACTGACACACTGACACAGGCTTTTTCTACCAGCTGTTCCTGTATGGTCTTGTTGTGTCACTTATCTTGTACATAAGCATGCAGGGTCTACATATCAAGCTGCCTGAACTGAAACAAAGTGGAAATGGAACATAAATAATGAAAGGTGTGAAACAAGTCAAAGTGTTAGCTACTGAAGAAGTTTGAGTACCTTAATGTGGTTCATGGACTAAAATTGAATGCATTCTATAGAATTCTATTCTATAGAAGGCCATGTACTGTGTGGAAAAAACTTTAAAAGATTTTATCATAGAAACTGGTAAAATCCAAAGTCGTATTTTAATACCAGTGCAGATGTGGATTTTCTTCAGAATGATTCTGGATATATTTGGAAACTTTAAGCATGCTTTAGGCTAGCTCAGCCGTTTTGCAGCCAGATTCAGAAGAGGAGAGTGAGAAGCGGAAACAAAGTCTGAGAGAGCTGGTGGTGGCAGACAGTGGTTTGTGTGACCAGCGTTTTAACACAACAGGGGTTCTGGCTGAACAAATTGCCTTCTCTGTTCCTTCTCTGATGATTTGTTGGCAATCAGAGACTTGCTATTGCAGTAAGATTTCCTGCCTCATTTCTGCTGACAATGTGGGTCCTTCAAGGAAGGATTGTGTGACAATCATCATCACTAATAATTTAGGATTGTAGGTGCTCATGGTGCTGATATTGATTATCTCATATGACAACGTGTTATGTAACCCATTTGATAAACATTCGAACTATGAAAAAGAGCACTGCCAGATTTAAGACGCTAAAACTAGAGATTCATTTATATATATAATTTTTAGAGTTTCTAAAAATTTGGGCTGGGTCAACTCTGGGTCACGTCACATAGATGCTTGGTCAAAGGAGCTCTCCCAAGGAGAACAAGCTGCACCTAAAATACTAGAAAATAATATACTATACAGAAATACTATAAATGCAATATCTGACATACGACATTTCACAAGATATTAACATACCTCCTAGCAAACCCTCCTCTTTAGAGTCGAAATGTCTCTTAAGTTGTAAGCTGGGTGCTATGTTCAGCAGCGAAGCAGAAATGATGTTAGCATGCAGGAAGCCAGGCTTCATTTTCTTTCTGATTCTGCCATTGAAAGCCTGTTGTGACTTTGAGTAAAAGAATTTCAACATGAGTTAGACATTCCATTTCTCTGGGATTTAGTGGCAGATCTCTTACTCTCGGACAGTAAAATGAACAAATCTTTTTTTGAGTCATTTTGTTCATTCACTAGTGCAGCACTGTAGCCCTCTCGTGGCCGATGTAAACGTGACAAGTGAATGAAAGACCGATCCATATGAACGTACTGCTGTGTGTACTGCTCCTTACACAGCCTGAGCAGCCTGTCACGTGACAAATGAACGATCCAAATGAACGAACTGCTGAACAAACCGCTCCTCACATAGCTTCCTGTCACGTGACAAATGAACCAGCGAATGAACGAACTGCTGAACGAATTGCTGCACTAGCTGCTCCACACACAGCCTGAGCGGCCTATCCCGTGACAAATGAACAGTTCGTATGAACAAACTGTGCTTACTGCTCATTACACAGCTTGAGCGGCCATGCAGCTGCCTTGTGGCGAGAGAACATACTGCATCAAAATGAACGAATCACTCACTGAGACAACTCATTACTCCCAAGTCATAAAAGATTAGTTCATATTGAACAATACGTTCATGACCAACACACCACTACAGATAACGACGTATGATGTGGCGGGCAGTAAGAAACATGATGTGTTCTGTGTGTGCAGTCAAAATCTCATTTCCAATTCTGAATTGAGCTGAAAATATGAGCCTCAGACCAGCAGTCATCTTCTAATGATATGATACATTGATTTTTTGCTATATATGAAGTTTGATTCTGAAGTTAGGTAAGGTCTGATATTTCTTATGTTGTGAAGTGCACAAGCGGTAACTGAGGTGACATGATTAGAGAAGGTTTCTTGCTATCCTGGTGGGGGTGAGATATACACCCAATTTTGATATTGATGTTATGGTTTAAAGTAGGTTTGGATGGGAGGACCAGCAGTTCAGAGGTTCAGCTGGTGTGCCACTCAGAGACCCGTGCAGAGACCGAGGATCATCAGGAGGAAATGACAGATACAGCTGAGGGTCATCTGCATAGCATAGGTAGGATAGATAGGAGAAGCCGTGTCAGCGGATAATCGGCGAAGAGAAGGGGCCCCAGCACTGAGCCCTGAGGCACCCCTGTGGTGCAATGCGGACATTGGAAACCCTGAACGAGCACCCTGTGAGGTAGGATTCAAACCAGGAGAGAGCTGAACCAGAGATGTCCATGTTTGAGAGAACAGAGAGAAGGATGAGATGATTAACTGTGTCAAAGGCAACTGAAAAGTCCAGTAGAATGAGGACTGTGCTGCTGCTCTGTCACAGACAACAGAGCTGTTTCAGTTGAGTGACCACTCTTTAAACCAGATTGATTTGGATCAAGAAGATTGTTCAGTGAGAGGAACTGAGAGTTGCGACCACCTGTTCAATAGCTTCGATCATAGCTCTCAACCTGAGAAGGTTGAGAGAGTTTCATAAGTAGCGGTGCTACCCGAGCTGCTTTGTTAGTATAGGGCAGGGGTCTCCAAACTGTTCCACAAAGGGCCGGTGTGGCTGCAGGTTTTTGTTCCAACCAATCAAGAGCACACAGTTTGACCAATCAACTCTCCGAAGACTGAGATCAGTTGATTAAATGAGTCGAGTCTGGTGTGCTGCTGCTGCTGCTTGGTTGGTTGGAAAGAAAACCTGCAGCCACACCGGCACTTTGTGGAAAAGTTTGGTGACCCCTGGTATGGGGTCTAACAAGCATCCAAAAGTCAGTAGTTTGGATACCTCACTCTCAGAGAGGGGTGTAAAGGCAGAAACTGAAGTGCCAGAAACTGTGAAAGGTTGCAAAAGTGCAATTCACCCTGTGGAGCAAGCAGGGCAGGCCCTAGGCCTTTAGTGGCCTTAAACAAGATTTTGTTTGTGGCACCAAAACACTCCTAGTGCAATCAACAAATTACACACACTGCTAATAACTGAATGAACACACGCACACAATAGAAATGGACAAATCAATTCACAATAAATCTCTTACTTTCTTTGACAAGTACCTACAAACAGAAACACTGTGTGAAAACTAAATGAAGGACAAAAACAAATTGTTCAAAGATCATGGACCTGCAGGATTATTTTGTCAGGGAAAAAAAGAAAGTTGTCTAGTTATTAGACTACAAAGTCAGTCCAGAAATAAGAGAGAGAAAGGGTTCTTATCTTAACTAATTTATTTGGATCCATCATATTTTTCTCATGTCAGAGGTGCTGTAGTCACATGTTAAGTGAATATTTACTGAAGGCTACAAAGACACTTCATCTTCTGACACAATTGCAGCAAAATGAAGATATTAAAACTTGTTATTAAAAATATTTTTACCATCTTCTGAATGCAGTCTGATATAATATGTATATTACACATATTGGAGTTTTAGACTCCAGCCCCACCATGACCCAGATGAGGTTAAGCAGTTACAAATAATGTAACAAATAATAATTTTTTATTCCTCTTTGCTGTTATGAGTTATATGAAGGATGCGTGAAGAAAGGGGAAGATTGCAGCTTATTTGATTTTTCATAGTTTTGTGCATTATTTCTATGAATTCTGGGAAGACAGAAAAGTTGCTACAATGAAGTCCAATGTGGCAAAAGACAAGAGAGATTGCATTTGCTGTGTTTATAGATTTAACTAAAACCTGTTTGTCTAATAATAATAATAATAATAATAATAATAATAATAAGTTTCACTGTTAAAGCATACCTTGTGTAGCAGCCTGTGGCCTTGAAAACATTGACACATCAGACATGCATCTGACCTGTTTGTGATCCATAATTCTGGAAATTATTGACATTGTCAGACAGCATCAGTGCATTAGGGAAGAAAATATTGACTCTTTTTTCATTTTCATAATTGACAGGATTTAAATATGGATCAGCACAGCATTGATTTTTGTTATTGACGTTGTGTCATAATGCATTTCATAAACAGCTCTGTTAGATGCATACAGATAAAAAGGAGGACACGGCCATGATTTTAGTGTTTAATGCTATTGTTCTGTGTTAAGTGAACTGGCCATGGTTAGTGCCATACAGTATAGCATGTCGTTACAAATAGTGGAAGTTTTAACAGTTTGGACACATTTTGTCCCTTCAGAAATCTACTGTACTGACAATCCATGTACTGTCCATCTATTTCTAAAAAGCCAAACAACTACTGCCGAGGACCTCAAGGCCCACACGTGACCTTGTGTAACCTAAGGATAGAAAATTCCATAACACAGATTATTCTAAAATGTCTTTTTAATCATTTCAGACCATTCCCCACAGTGAGCCACATAAGCCCAGAGGAAAAAGTCACCTTTATTATGGCCTTAACAGCATCTCGACCTAGACAGCCTCATCCTTCCCAAGATCACACACAGACACACAGCACTGACATGATGTGAATGTTCCGTCTATCCGAGGTGACTGGCTAGGTCACAACACTAGAACACTAACCTTATTTAATATGATAAAGGTACATACATAAACACATTACATCAATACATTTTATGTTACAGTAACAGTTCTTTGCTTTTGACAGGCTAACATTATCTCAACCAGAGACAGAAATCTGAACACATGGGCCAATAAATCAAAACTTTCTGCATCACTAGAGGTCAGAGCTGCATTAACCTGCTATGGGGTCCTGGGACAAAAATGAGCTGTTGAGGCCTCATTAACCATATTTTGTTTCTTAAACTCTCACTTTGCTGTAAAGCCATGTGATGTTCATATTTATCATAACTTGCTTATTGAGTAAACTATCTATAACTTTGTTCATTATTTAGTATGCCATGACAACCCAGTAACAATAATAGAATTGAGTGGATGTCCAACACGCTTGGGCATTACCACCTCCTCTCTCTCTTTTCTTTCATTCACAGTTTTTCTCTCTTCCAATGTTCGCTTTACTCCACATTCTTGCCGCTCTCCCACTTTTCCTTCTTGAGACATTTTTCCACTCATTTCAGTAAATTCTCTCTGACTAGCGTGAAAAACAAGCACTTAGTGTGGAAGCAGTCCTGTGTTGCACTCTCCTACACACAGTAGTGGGTGGAAATAGGAGCCAGGAATCAGTGTTACAGCAGCTTCTTTTTTCTCCACAAAACAGATCAATAATGAAGTGAGGTTTTATTCTCACAGACTAATGGGCCTGTATCATATCAAAGATCTTTTTAAGCTCTCCATTTTCTCATGTTCTTTCCCTGTTGTTGATCAAATAGTTGATGTAACTGATAGTCTTCTCCATGCAACAAATTTGAAGTTGAAGTTCTTGTTTTTGTTGCTGTGCTGTGTGATCCTGATGCACTGTGACTGCTGCCAGCTGAAAGGCTTCACATGGCAACAGAGGGAAGGACGCTGAGGAGGACGGGAAGAGTGTGACTCTGCTTATGATCAATCAAGAAAACCTTGCAGGAAGAAACAAAGCTCTATTTTTACTTTCCAGAAAAACTCCAAAGAAACATGTTGAAAAATTTCCAGCACAGTGGACTATACACAGCAGGGGGCAAGTGTATACCTGCAGTATACCTGCACTCATCATTAGGCATGCCTTTACTGTTCATTGTCAAAGATAAATTATCAGTGTTATCTGAATTGTTTTCTAATTATACCATTAATGTGGAGTTTTAGGCTGATATTAATATTTAGGAATTGGAGCATTATATTTGTTGGTAGTCATATAAACACAACATAAACAAACGAGATTGTTGAAACTGGAACCATCGACTTTGTTTTGAATTGAATGATTTAGGAATTATTCCTGCACTAATTTCCACTCATGAATAAAGTAATGACAGTGAAGAGCACACAATTAAACATACTGTGTTAAATGATCAGCACTGCTACCACACAAGTTCTTCACTCTGTCAGTTCAGGCCCTTTCTTACAGTAGGTGTCACTCTGTGGAAGCAAGATTGAATTCACAGAGAGAAATAGTCTGAACAAGATTCAGCTTCAGATGCAGAGGGGATCTTGCTTTATAAGGAAGCAATGACAGCTCGCATCTAAAGCATTCACACTGCGATTGCTGGTGTTTTTTAGATGCAGAATGCAGCAGGAGATGGAAAACAGATGAGTAGAGGCAGTCTGTCCGTGGTGTGTGTGTGTGTGTGTGTGTTTTGCAGGCTAAATAAGAAAGTTTGTAGCAGAGAGCATGGGGATACAGTGGCAGAGCAGGAAGATACACACACATTCATGCACACACTCTACTACGAGGTGGTGAAAGGAAATTCATGTAAAAAAAAATGTTGACCTTTTATTTTGACATGCTGTCACCAATGTTTTCTACTTTGATTCCACCAAAAGAGTGACATGAAGTTATAGCTACATCCACACAGTACAGCATGTCCCTGAACTCAATGTCAGTCAGCACACACACACTCATTTACTCTCATTCAGTGAAGCCATAATTTCCCATTCATACCACTGGAAATGTATGATTTGCTGGGACGGATACCAGGGAAAGTCTTAAAATGGTACTGGTACCTGATTGATCGGAACAAAATATTCATGAGCTTCTAGTGTCAATGAGTGTTGCTGCTGGTGTTACAACACGCACATGTGACAGAGCAATGGATGGCTGAAATCATTCTGTTATAGTGCCCTTACACTGAAAAGATCACACACCCCAAAAAAACATTCTCAAGTTAAGCTGAAGTGAGGATAAGCAGTCTGAATTCAATGAGCAGCGTATCTTCTAAAGTTGCAATCTTTTTACTATGAAATTAATTAATTTAATTTGTGTTTATTTGCTCAGGTGTGGCAAAGGCAAACAAGTAAACAAGGTACATGCCTGATTTGTTTAAGACAAACCTCATTTCAAATCGGAGCCTATTCTTTAAACAGACTACAGGTCAAAATGTCCAAAAGAGTTACAGATACAATCAATATCCAATAATCATTCCCAATCTCCTGATCAAAGCAGCTGCTGTGTCACTGTTAGCACACCACAGTCCACTCACTTCAGACGGCATTATATTATATATAATTACATATATATTATATATTATATTATTATATTAAAACTGATTTCTATAATCAGATATTTTTTGTTGTTGTTATTGAGTGTGCCTGAAAGAGCACACTTTATACTATTTACTGTGTTTATTATTATTATTGTTGTTATTATTATTATTATTGTTATTATTATTATTATTATTATTATTATTATTTATTTATTTATTATTATTTTCTTTCTTCTTACACCATTTTTTGGCACACTACTCCTCCCACAGTTTTTGTCGCACATACACAAAAAAGGTATCAAAACGTGCGGCTCGGCCGGGAATCGACTGCTATGACTTTTCTAAGCATTTCGCCAAACGGTTTGCCAATAAATCGCCAAAAAAATGAATGGGTGTGTATTGGAAGAATGTTCCAGAGCTAGAGTGCGTGACATCATCGCTAGAGTGGAGAAAGAGAAAAATTCATCGAAAAATAAATTTGTAAACTGCGATTGAGGCCGCAAATGTCACTCTACAGACATGATTACCACTCAAAACGCAGGAAAATTCGAGGCGGTCGCAGTGATAACACTGCTGAAGCTGTCAGCTTTATAGTTTTGGGGTCAAACACAAAGATTCACCAGCAACACGCATCTCCTGCCCAATCTACTCCCATTTTAATTTGGGAAGAGAAATTTCCAGAAGGAGCAGGGAGCACCTGTTCTTTCTCTAACTCCCGAGGCCAAAGTTTATACAATTTTCGCCTGAAAATCGGCAAGGAAATTGTCCACAAGATGAGGATGCTGATTGTCATTTTGGCTTTTGGTTTGCGGAATTTTTGGCCACCTTCAAGGGGCTTCATTTAGAGATTTTCTGAGTGTCTCAGGGGGAGAGACACAGAGTGCGTGTGCACCTGTGCCTAATTACTCTGGCCTGCAGCTGACCCTGGTTGCTTGGCAACCTCATCCCTGCCTTTGACTAACTTTATTGAAGTCTTTGTATGATAACAATGACTATCAAGACTACATTTTTAATGTTGGCCATTTTATCCTCTCTCACAGACACAAACACAGACACATAGAGAGACAGACAGACACACACACACAGACAGACAAGACAAAAGTCTTTCAAAATAAGAGTCCCTTCAAAATAAAAGACTTTGTAAAACTCTCATTAACAGACAAAACCACACAAGCACACACAAACACACACACACAAATGCAAGACAAAAGTCTTTCAAAATAAGAGCCCATTAAAAAGGCAATGATGACACAGCTTGTTGTATTAATACTGAATTTGCTGAGCAGTGTCAATAATAATGTATGGGGCGACGGGCCAGAGTCAGACACACTCAAAATTTCTTTAGAAATTTTTCTACTTTAATTATATTGTTGTTATTAAGCACTTTGTCAAAGTAGGGATTCCTGATGACATACAACAACAAGTACAACATGTATTTATTATTATATCATATTCTGTGACTGAGAAGTATGGAAATGCATGATATCAGTGTATCACAAATGTATCAAAAATTATCTGATTGTGAATACTGAGCACCGACACCGTGATGCATGAGGAGAATGTCCTATGGGAGGCCACATACATGTGAAGATTTGACATTAGACTTGATCAACCTTATACTCTGGTTTGGTCATAGGTCTGGACATTGCCTCACAGCTTAACTTTCAGCATCAAACCGTCTGATACACTGTGTTCTGGGGTCTTTTGTGCCATTCTCATCCAAAGAAAGGTGAGTTTCTTGAAAGACAATTCTACCTTCTGTGGTTCTTAAGCTGCTCTCCCAAGGAAAATGGCATATCTACAATAGTTTCGGCCTGCATTGGTTTGTGTCCACTGCCGACCCTGTGAATATTATATATCCACAGATATTTGGATGGTTAGTGGTTTATCCCAAAGAAACAACAGACATTTAGACTTAGATTTGAGCTTATGAGCAACTGAACCATAGCTGTTTTTATCATCCAGTGAAAAAGCTGTTTGGAGATAGCTGGGCTTATTACCTCTCAGGCTGTGCTATTCTCTGTCCTCAAAGGAATAATGTATTGAGGAGATACTGCAGCAAGTGACAAGGAAGAGGAACGATATTCAAAGGGACAAAATCAGGAAATGCTTTTTAATGCTGCACTTAATTCAAGAAGTAGGATCTCAAATTATCTCCCATTTGCTCATTTCAAGTAAAAAAGGCCAAAGAACACCTTGTAGACTTTCCAATACTGACTGTTTTAGATATAAAGTGCTTCACATAATATAATGTTAGAGGATTTAATTAGCATTTAGCATTTATTAATTTTGGTCATAAAAAGGTTACTTACCACTAGGAGTGTAGAGATAAGGTAATCCTGCCTCAGGTTAGTGAAGAATGACAATAAATTATTTTTTTGAGGCAAATTTAAATTCACAGTATTTTAGTTTTACTTGATTCCAAAGACAAAAATATTTTTTCTGAAAGCAGAATTTACATCTTGGCTAATACTGGTGGCCAGCGTCTTGGTTTGGGCTACTGTAACATCACAGGTTTGACAGATCTGAATTGATCTGAAAGATCTTATTGCCAAACATTTATGTAAATCATATCTCATTAGAATATTTGCATTTCCTAAAGAAAATGTGTGAGATTGCTGCATCTACTGCTGCCACTCGCCAGTTCCAGGCAAGAAGTATTAATGATTCAGGTCTGAACATACTGCCCAAAATCAGTGAGAATAAAATAATGCTTTCAAAAGTAATAGTAGTGTTTTATTAATAACCACAAGGTGGAGCCATTGGTGCCATGCTTCATTATGTGATGTATGCAGGGAGAAGGTGTGCACAAGGTGTATCAACCTATTAAAGATAATAGTAATGTTACTGTATCTCTCCCTGTGGCCAGAATTATATGAAATGTTACGCGGGGGTGAAACATAGCTGTATGTACAAAATTCCCAAAATTGCAATCTAATTTAGTTAAATAAAGTTTAGTAACCAATTACAGAAACCATAAGCAAGCCCCAAAATAAACTCATAAGTCTTGCTTAATCTAAATATGATATGTACCGAGTATGGTGAAGATTAGTGTGAATAAAGAATTTGATAAAATATTGAAAATACTTATGGCTGTGATTGGCCATATAATATCCCCATTGAAGACAGTAACATGTTCAGCCCCATCTGTGTAGGTATGATGACTTTACCATGTAGTGTTTTTGCATCTTCATAGATAACCATTCACAAAATGATCAGATATGAGTATCTCAATAACTGTAACAGATACCAAAAACAAAAATAATCGCTGCTATGACGCATGCTCGCACATTGATACTGTGTTGTTCTATAGGCAAGAACTTTTTCTCACAAATTGTGAAAGAAGTCACATCATTCCGCTGCTTCCAGGTGTATTGTCACATGTATTGATGATGTCTAATCAAACATTCAGTGCAGTAGACTAATATGCCAGCACACTAATAGGATATAGAAGATTTCTCACTCTTATTTCAGATAACCAAGATCTACAAGCCACGCATTTATATCAATTTAAAGACAATTTCAATATTTAGAATTTTAAAACTGGACTAAAATTCTAATTGACTTTGAGTAGGTCCACGTGTACTACATTACCTGTTTGAGACTGATTGCTCAACATGTGTAGGATTATTGAAAAAAACAAAAAAACAAAAACAAAACAAAAAAACCCTGATTCAAACTAAATTGAAAAATAGCCAAACCTTTTCTACTAAGGTCTGATATGGTCAGCTAAACTGTAAAACACATAACTACTGTATATGTACCATGTTTGAATGTATTTCACATGGGGCAGCTGTTAATTCAAGCTTCTAAACATTACTCCCATTGAACCCTCAGTCTAAATTTTAATGTCTCATAAATCATAAAACAGTGAAACGTGCTGGAATTCCATTCCAGCCTTAGATCTGAAGTGCTGGCACCGAAAACGTGGAAGACAAAATGTTCTCATTTAAATGCTGTGAATGTTTCTGCTGAAATCCTCTTATGACCATGAATTCCAGAGATGATGAATTACAAACACTGATCGTGGAACGTTTAATAATCAAGATGATTTTCCAATGAAGTCGGCGTCATACATTTAAAGTTGATTTTTGCGAGTTTCCAACAAAACAGTTCGACACATTTGAAAACACGTCTCATTACTGACCTCAGCTCTATTCACCCATATTCTATTCTGCAGAGGAACAATAGGTGTGAAGTTCTTTTTAGCCAAAAACTGATGAGAAAAGCAGCAGTACTGCACTTACATGGAGGTGATGTTCTGATAAAGGTCCTCGATGCTCCCTGTACTGTTCCCGGCGCTCCCGGTGCCCTGAAAGGACAGCAGTGGGAAGAATTTGCTGTTGTCGGACTTATTGCAGTAGATTTCCGTGGGCGAGCAGGTGCAGGTGGGCGGACAGTCCAGCAAGGAGCTCATGTAGTTGTGAAAAAGGACGCTGAGCAGAAAGAAAAGCCTCCAACAGCGCCATATCCTCGGAGAGCGACGGACGCCGAATGCGCCAAATAACGCATCGAATCCATCCATGTTGTCACGATTCAAGTCCTCAGATTTGTTGAACTTCGCGACGTAACAGCAATGAAAAATGATTTAAAGCCTCTGCTTCAAAGTCCGTTTCGCGTCTATGTGGGTGTCCCCTCACACCTTATTTCTCACACTTGAGTCCAAATGTTAAAATAAAATACATCTCCGTTTATGTCTGTACTATCCATATGCGTGAGAGTGTGAGCATGAGTGTGGGACTATGTCAGAGATTTTGATGATGCCGGTCACGGCTCTCCTACTGTTCTTTTAAAAAACAAAAATCACCGCATGAAGGAAAAAGGAGGAAAAAATCCGTATCATATTTTATCTGTATGAAGACATGAAGAGGTTTGAGCGCGTGCCGTCCGGTTCCCTTTCTCTTCTCCTCCTTCCTCTCTGCACCGTTTTATGTCATCCCTCCATTTCTCCACCTCTCTCTCCCTCTCTAGCGCTGTTGCTGGTACCAGGCGGTGGAAATTGTGGAGAGACAGAAAGAGACGGAGAGGCAGAGAGAGGGAGAAAGACTCCATCCTCCGAGTTTCAAGTCCCACCTACTGGGCACAGTTGAGAGTGACATGGACGCGCTCGAACATAGAGGTGCATAGGCAGTGGCGGAGCCAGGAAATTTTCTGTGGGGTGGCCAGGATTTTTATGTGATCATTTTGGGGTGGCAATGTCTCACTGGAAAATATAGGGGTATTTAGGACACCTAAACCACACACCTCCACAATATTTGGAATGCAGGTAATGGTGGAAAAGATCAAATAATATTCAGTGTATCTAACTTTTTAAGAGGGTAACACTACGGCCAAGTGCATGTGTGAGAGGGTTTGTATACCTGGAAGCTGACTTGGGACCACTCCACTCCACTCACTGGGCACTCCTCTCTCTCACTCTCTGAATGTGTCTCATCTGTCTGCTCACCCTGTCTGTCATTCTGTGCCTCAGCTGGCTTCTTCTTCCTGACTGCTCCCTTACTGAAGAAGGAAGCTATGTCTGCTGTCTTCCTTTTCATGTCTGTGCTGCTCTGACATAATACACCAATGCTAAATGCAGAACATAAACAGTACCACCATCATTATAGCTAGTACTCAACCTTGACATTTACTATTTTGCTCACCAGCCAATGTGGATAGTGGTTTCCCCAGAGTTACTAGCCACTCAGCATTTAGCCTAAGCATTACCCTTAATGTCAAGCCCTGCTACTAGCAAAGTTAACTAAACAAATACATCAATAAAATTGACAGCCCAACTTATCAAACTATCACATATTTATTATGTTTGATTTAACATATTTAGGGAGTTGTCTAACATTAAAAATATGTACTGACAAAGATGCTAGTCAATTTTCCTGTTATTAAAATTATTCAGGTGACGAAGGTGAAGGTGATGTGACTTTAGTTGAAATGAGCAGTTAGCAGTTTAAGGATGACTTCACTGATGCATAAAGAAGTTAGCCAATGCTAATACTTTTTGCTATCTTTTCCTGATAGTTAGCTTGCTAGCGTCGAAACATGAATCTCCCCACTGATACTATGGCTTAGCTGTGATTATCGTTCAGTCACATTTGGACAGCCTCACCAGCACTCAGCGGTGACTGACCTATGCGCGCCTTCTTGCCAAATGCGCGTGCATCAAAAAAGTCCAATAGAGCTGTCGCAGTGCAGGAAAGGTTTTGCACGCTGGAAAGTAGTGACAGCTGTGATGCGGTGGTTGGGGTCAGGCCAGGGTGGCCAATAGGGTAGCCAGGATTCAGCGTGAGGTGGCGGCGCCCCGCCAGTTATTTCATTTGAGCTGCTTTTGTTTTTAGAACATAGTGACCATACAGAAATAATAAGAAAAGAGAAAAGACAGACACAGTTATGTCTGCTGCCATTTCATGAGGTTAAGCACCCCCTAACACTGTTTCTGTATATTAAAGGGGAAATTACCAGCCTGAATACAAATCATCAAAGTGGGCACCTGACCCAAAACCACACAACACCCTAGCTTTACTGCATACAGATGGTTTGTATTGAATCTGATGGACTGTGAGCTTGATCAGAAATTATCCAGTGTTAGGACTCAGACTCAGACAGTGCTAATAAGCACTATAAGCAGAGTATGAACTCAGTGTTGCGTTGAGGAAGTTTTGTCTTCCCATTTCCACACCTGAAGTACTTCAGCACACCTTATCCATTCACTTCCTTTTTAACTTCATTGACTGCAGATTCAAACCACAGAGGGTGCACTGGCTCTGCTATGTTCTTCTGAGCTGAATTGGTGGTGTACTGGTCTGTCATGTTGCAGTCATATTTAGTCACTCTGAAGACAGGTGTGGTAAAACAAAGTTAGCATAGTCATGTCCACAATAAAACTTAAGGTTCCTTAAAAAGTCAAGAATTCTTTGCAAACCTATTGGTGTTAGCATTTTCTATGAGTTTATTACTCACACGTACTGTACTGATTTTCATTATCTTGGTAAATGGACTGTACTTATACAGCACCTTTGGAGTCTTCCAACCACTCAAAGCGCTTATTTCATTTCATTTATTCATAATGAATTAATAAAGTTTGCATTACCTGTTTTGAAAAAAATATTCAGAAATCACCGCTTCTATTTACTTGAAGTGGTGTGCTTCTGTCCCCAAACCAGGCCCAATGATCTGCAGTGAATTTCAAGTGAGGAGTGCAAGTGGAGCAGCATCATGTCTCAGCTTCCTAAAGAAAAATTTGACAAAATAAAGAGAGAACAGAAAAAGTGACAGTATATTTCATGAAGAAAGGTTTAGTCTGTGAGTTGTGGAAATTAACTTGTTATATTAGTCCAGAGTGAACTGACAGTGACAGCTTTTGCCCCCGCTTACATGAGTTACTTCACAGAATATTCTGAGTGTTTACATTTATCTCATCAATCAGTGCAGAAACTTTTATCAAGCTATTCATTCTCAATCAGTTGTTCCTGCCCTGATTGGTGCCATGCCAACAGATGCAGCTTTCTCAGTTTGTTTGAGAGCCCAGGCATTATCTGACACACCTCAGGTCTGCCTGAGTGTGTGTTATCCACGTCTTTGCTGATGTTTAGATTAGATATTAGATAAACAGCTCACCAAATAGAACTTTGTCACTGTCATCAGTTTTTTCACTACCAATCACGTGAATATGGTGTAAAGAAAGTATTGAATCAAATGTCTTGCAGCACCTATTTTTCCTGAAGGCAACAGACTGAGGAAGGTCCTCAGCTTTTCTTAAAAATATGAGAACATAAAATCTGCAACAGAAAAAAGTAACACTCCAAATATGAAAATATACGTAAATGAAAAATAAAATGAAAAATTTCAGTAGTCAAGAAGTCAATTTTAGACAGATAAAGAAAAAAAAATAAGATAAAGGCTGAACTATCTAACAACATGTTTCCTGTCATCCCGGGAACATGCATCTTTTTTATCGAAGCTGATGCTGAAATTTGAAACCTTAGCTCTCCATCACAATTTATTTTTGTCAAGTTTAAATCCTCCTTTGCCCTGCTGAACTCAGTATTAATGATGGTGTGTGTTCCCTTATGTCAGCAGTAAATCATTGAAAATGATGTCCAGAATTCTGAACATCAAAACTCAAATGTAAAAACATTGAATAAAAGAAGGTACAATGAGAAGATCAAGCAAATGCTGCCTGCATGCTGTATGTATGTATTTCTATGTTGTGTCTCAACTGTAAAGCACTGTGCTGCAACTGACGTTCTATTTATTCTACTGTGCTTGTGACTAAAAGGGTCCCACCCATTCAGATGACATCAATCAGATGTTAATGTCATGACTTCTTAATGTACCTATGACCATATTGCATTATGGACAAATCATTGATTCCTAATGGCTTGTTAATGTACTGCATATGACCAGGCTGTGGTTTTCTTTCATGGAAATTAGCCTCTTTCTTTGTCTCCCTTTCTGACAACAACCAGAGAGCACTCTGAGCTACCCAGAAATGCTCAGAGTACTTCTGGCAACACTAGATCACCACCAAACTCTGAGATCATACCAATGCATTGCCCTCCTACTCCTGGACGGATGTCTATGGATAGGTAGCCTTCTCTGTTGGACTCTGTAACAAAAGGTGGCGCCCTGCTTTAATGATTTCTTTGCTCAAGTTGTGTCCACTAAGTTTTTGGTTCCTATGCTCACAAGCATCAAATCAGGCCTGCAAATGGTTTTACTTGGTAAAATAATGGTCTTATTTTACTGGCTTATGTGATTATTGATGTGTGCACAGTGTCACTCGTAAAACGTCCATGCTAGTGTGATATATAATGCCCTAGAACACAAGGTTTAAGTTATATTTGCATTTATTTTGCGTGTAAAGTAAAAAAAAGTTGATACTGTCTACATGTCAGCATTTATATCATCATTTTCCTGTTAAGTATTAATTTAAACAACATGCACTAACGCAGATAATTCTAACTTTGTTGTAAAGTGTTCAGTACTTCTCATGTGTTCTGACTTCAGTTATAGGAATGTTATGAATCATTTATGTGTGGTTTAACTGAATGAATACCTTAATTTCAAGTGAATAGCTGCATTCGATATATGATTAATTAAATGTGTGTTGTAACACTCCTAGTGGATGTGCCTGTGTGTTTGATGTGTGTGACTGACGGTATTGTAGTGACAGAGAGAGACAAAACTGGTCATTAGAGAGACAGAGTGTGATCAATGTCAGTTGTGAACAAAGATGCTGGTTGACGAAATGAGCTCCTCCAGCAGCTTCATGCTGGTTAGGTTACCATGACAACAGAGGACAGAGAAAGAAAGAAACAAAAAGTGGTGTGGGACAGAAATTGACTATCCAGTTAAATTTGAACGCACAAGCAACACAATGAGCAGAATAAGCTGCTGATGAAGGTTTTGTGTTCCCTCACCTGTGGGGGTTTTACTGCATGGATGCTACTCACTGCATCCTCAATGTAGCTGACAAATCATCAAGATGAATGACAGTTGTTGGTGTGGGGGGGAAGTCTTTGAGTGGGGAGGGGGGAGATGAGAACACACTTTGTCAACAGAAGAAAAGTTGACAATAATATCTCTAAAGCAGCCATAAAGAGTGTGTTCCATTATTTAACAAAGAAAAAAAGAAATGATGCCTTAAGTATACTGAGGCATTATGGAATATTGTGAAAAAGAAAAGTTTGGATTTTACTAAGAACCCGATGACACTACCATTTTAGACAGGAACTGAAAAAACACTGTGTTCAATTAATCACTTTACTTCTTTAAATAAGGGTGGAAGTAATTAATTCTCTCATTTAGAAGGGTCTTTTTGTGTACTACTTTTTTCAGTACAAGTACTTTTATTCATTTCATGAGTAAAATTTCTTTATAGTACAGTAACAGCGCTTTCATACCAGAGCTGTTTGGTCCACTTTAAATGGACCAGAGTTTGTTACCTCAGATAGTCTGATTCGTATGAGCTTTCACACCTGCCCAAACAAGCAAACTCTGGTCCGCCTGAAAACGTGGGTCCCTGGTGCGGTTCGCTTACAGTGGGAAAGCAAACAGACTATCCACTGAACCAAAGATCAGAAAGCCAAATCGATGAGCCAGGTTTTATTCTTCCTGGTGCTCGTTTTGGGCAATGCCCCCCTTCCCCCCCAAATGAGCAGCTGTTGTACCTGCATGACGTTATCCAGGTGGTTTGGTCACACACACACACACACACACACACACACACACACACACACACAGTATGGAAATAAAAAATAGATGAATAAAAGAACCAACATTGAAAAAAAAAAAAAAATCACAGTGATCATTAAAAAAAATTAAAAGTAAAAAAAAAAAGAAAGTTGAGTATGTGGGATGTTGAGTATGAAAACTCTTGTTCATTACATTTTACTTAATAATTGCAACCTCATGTGTTGTATTCATTGTTGCAAAACTTGTTCTGTAAATAGTTTGTTTGCTATCGTGATCAAAACCATTGATCTGAAGCTCAATGCTGATGCTGTCCTGTAAATAGTTTTCTAATCAGCAATAAATATAACAATTTCTGATCAACCCATATCAATTGCATGCTTAAATCCAAGTACAGATACAGATACATATAATTCATATGGTTAACAGATACAGATACAGATAATGCTGTACTTGCTCATCCCTACCTGGAACTGTACCTGTGTTTGGTTTCTGGTGCCAAACAAGTCCTTTCTATGGGAATATGAATTTCTGGAACTTACTTTCTGCTATGGTCGACGTCAATAATATGGCCATATAAAATGTACGTAAAAGTGGAAACAAATGCATCGGCTGAACATCGATATTGCCCATCGGCAAATAAAGAGGACATTCACCGATGGCAGTGGCCGATGATTATATGGCGGGTTTTTGTAGCCAAAACACGGGCACTTCAGATCCTTCTTCCTGCGACCCTCTGTTCAGCAGGCAGCAGTCTCACTCACTCACTCACACACCCACTACAGCTCTGGCTAACGTGCCAACAGACACTCCCACTACCTTCAGCTCACTTCACGCACGCCGGCCCCGCCCGCCCTTAGCCTACAAAATAAAGTCTGAGAAATGTCTGCATGGAGCACAGCTGCTTACAGGTGAGCAGCTGACAGATGTGCAGCTTACAGTGACAGTTTCCTCATCGCTACCTGAACCACCATCTGATCCTCCCTCACTCACGTCCTGAGTGTCCTGGACATATCCTATATTCTGTGATTTTCCTCTTTTCATTTCTAACCGGCCCGTTTCAGTTTATGCCCGTACAGCCCGGTGTCTCCTCTCTGTCTCTCCCTCCCAATTCACATATACCGCTAAAAATAAATGTGATAGTATGAAAACATTACAAGTGAGAAAATGAAATGAAACATTGTAATAATGGCTGTGACCACAGCTGGACACGGTGGTCTATAACTGTCGTTTATATGCAGATTGGCGTCCGAGGTATAAATGCTCAGAAATCAAGTTTGTTTCATTTGAATACGTTGTAAGCTTTAGAAGCCATCAAACACATATATTTAGGAAAAGTCACGGACTGAGAGACATGTAGTTTGAATGTAAACCTTCTCATTGAGTAAGCTTTTGTTTATCAGGCTAAAACCACTCAAATCATTTTGTTGGGCAATGTAAGTACTGAAAAAATCTTTTCATTGATTAGTTAGCTATACACCAATCTAAGAGGGTTTTGAAAGTTATTTTTCAGAAAAGAACTTGTCATGTGAATTAAGGTTATATTAAATGTCAAAAAATGACATTAAATGCTGTTTTTGTTTCATAAATTTGTCTGATTGAATTTGTGCTCATTCAAGGATAGTATGATGAAGAGCTGAAAGACTTTTAAGACAGTTCAGTAATGTTTCCATGGCACAAAGTGAATAAATAACAAAAAGAAAAAAACATCGGCATCGGCCAAGTTATTATTTGAAACATCGGTATCAGCCCAGAATTTCACAATCGGTGCATCCCTAGAAACAACCCACATGCAACCCCCTTTCCTTTCAGGACTCAGTAACATAATAGCATAACATAGCTTCACAAAGCTTAACGGCTTAAACACAGGATGGCACAGGATGTACAGATGTGTTTTCATGGAAGTTGTTGACATTCATCATTCCCTTTCTGTGGTATAATATTGCTTGTTGCACCCATGTGTCCATAGCTCTTTATTCTTGGTCATTTGTCAACGGCCTTACTTTTGTCTTTTTTACTGTTGACTGTAGCAAGGCTATAGATGGCTTAATACAGGAAGGCTGCTGTATGAGGATGCAGAAGTATAAATCATTGCTTATATGCCAATATAAAATAAATGAGATTCAATGCATAACAATGGTATTTCTCAATGAACATTAAAAGAGACAGAATAAAAACAGATAATTTTGTTGGTTGAACAGATACAGATTAACGTCTTGTTAGTTTGCACTCGTCTCTCGGGCCCTTTTCTCATTCCTCACATAACTGCTTTTCATGTGATCAACTGAGTGCATTAAATGAAGTCTAGCAAACTTCAGTTAGGAAGATTATATCCATGCTTATTAGATATAGATTCTAGACAGGTGCATGAAGTGTCACCTACCTCCACCTCTTCAAGTGAATCCTTCCATAATGTCAGAGGTCAAGCTAGAAATCAAATAAAATCAAGAAAGAGCACAGTTTGAGTTGGAAACACAGATGAAATGGCTACGGACTGCAAATACTGCTTTGTTGTATTATTCAGTTACAAGAAAGATTAAAGTGTAACAAAGATATAACTTTGCTATTAATACAGACAGAAAGTTATGTCTGTTTGATCCAGAGAAACGCTGCTGTAGAGAAATAAACTTGAGGATACCATCAATTTGGCAGACAAAGACAATTTTATGACTCATTTAGGCTTAGAAAGTCATCCTGTGTTCGCTAAATGTTTTTATTAAATAATAATTGTTCTTTAGGCTTTGTTTATTTCTATTAGAGGTGGCTTGAGGTTAACTCTTATTTGTGTTGAGTGATGTACTTTGTACATGTGCTGATGGCTTTAATTGAGTGTATCTGCACTGTAACTCCTGTATCATTTAGATACAGGTGAATTTATTCCTGGTTATTGTGCTGTTGGCTATAACTCAGTGGCCATCTATTCATCAAGCTGTTGTTGGGTTGCTGTCAACCTTGAAAAACCGTTCAGCTGTCATTTCACTTACAAATCTATGTAACTCACCTCCATCAGAAGCAGCAGTGAAGAAAGTGTTTTTATTACTTATAAAAAACCTTCTCAGCAAAACTAAACAGAGCTCAGCTTAACATCAGGTGCACACATCTAAACACTGACACCCGCTCTCACAACTGCTTAAATACTCTTCTTTCAGCAGGTGTCAGTCAGGCTGTACCATTCATGAAGGTAAACACAATATCTCTCCTGACAGGTTACCTAACCCTAAGTGATGGTTATAGAGCTATTCCTTCTTACAAAGGTCAAGTACCATTGCTTTTACGTAGTTTATCAAAACATACACTGCAATCATACAAACAGATGAAAATCAACATAACTGACTAACTCTGACCCTAACCCTGATTTACCTCCCAAACCCTATAGTTGGTCTAACCCAGTGACATCACTAATCAGAGTGTTAATACAGGAAGTAATTGGGCACCACCCCCTTTTTGTCTCTGGAGCACATGGTAAGTAACAAGGAAAGAAAATTATATCAAATTATGGAAGTGAAACAAACCTTTTCTATGTCACCCACTTTCTCATGGTGGAAGCTCCTTACATATGGATGCTAAATGACTAGTATTAAACAACACTTTTCTGCTCTTCTGACCATTCAGAGTTTCACTTTACAACACTTGTCAGATTTACACACACATTCAAGGTGCAAACTGCTCATAAGCAGCAATTAAGCGATCAAGATGATACTGACTCCCCCATACACAGACACACACATACTCATGGCGCAGCCCTTGGAAGCAGTTGTGGATTTAGTTACTTGCCCATGGGAGAGCTTGGAATGAAACCAAATGTATCTAATTATTCTGGGAGCCTCTCTCCTGACTAAACTGACTTTGAACGAAAAGTCAATTCTTTGAGGTGTTTTTAGTGACTGTTGCCGGTGCCACCAGCTCAAATTGTGCATTATATCCAATTGTGTAACTCATGGTGTCATGACCACAAAGACATAAATGTTGTTGGAGAGGAAGTTGAATGCTGCCAGAAGGAGAATATGATAGCGGTGTTTTGACTCTGCTTTTGGAACCTCGAACCCGTCTCATGGTGTACGGCCATTTGAAGCACTGAGTGTTTTATCACATATCTAGTGCTATATGTCACCTATACTCCAGTATTTGGCCCAACAATGACAAAGCCATTTTGAGGTATTTTCTGGTATTCTTCATGGTATTTTAGAGTTTGTCATTTCCTACACTTTCTCTGAGTGGTTACTGTACAAAAGCACAACTTTATAACTATTTTTATTTTACATTTTATACAGAATATATTTGCAGGTTTCCACTCAGATGTCCTCTGAGGTTACTTTGAGGAGGGCAGTTTCTGTCATGTGTACAGCTTTAAAACCTGAATGAAGTTTCTCAAAGATGTTACGACACACAAAAGCTAAAACTTCTAAATGCCTCTGAAGAATTGCTAGCAGACATAGATGTAACCAACAGATATGATTTAAAAATGAGTTGGGATGAAATCACACTGAATGAAACTGCTTTATGATCAGACATAAAGATACCCTTAATTATCAGAACTGAGTACACAACACTATACAAAACTAGGTCCAGTGTGTGACCATTCAAATGTGTTTGGTGGTCTGTGGATTATTTAAATTATCACTGAAACTTTACCATAGACGTTTACCATAAAAGTAAGGCATTCAAAACCTGTAAAACTAAGCCACCCCATCCTTTTTAAAATAGCATTCGGCCCAGTTATCAGCTTGATTTGTCCTTTTCAGTTCATTGAGGAAGTGTTTTAAGTACTTCATTCAGGTACATTTGGAGCAAATGTGCGCTGTGAAGTAGCTTTGAGGTAGCTGAGGCTTGTTGTTGGTGGGTTGAGCAGTATGTTGTCAATGACCGCAACATGACAGTTAGCTTTGCATGTTGTTAGCTGGTATACTGTTATCTTATGATGAACGTCACCAGTTCTATTCTGTCTGTGATAACTAGAGTTCACTACTCAAGAACTAACTTTGTCAATGTAGTTACTCATCACCTGCCACACATTGATTCATGCTAGATCTAAACCAGTAACGTGCGGTGAGGTTCATGGCTCCCATCAGAATCAGATTTACAAATATATGAACCCAACAGAGTAGATTATTCACCATTTGATCGGCAGCAGTTAACGGGTTATGTTTCATATCTCATATCCGCATTTTTACACATACAAACTAGGGGTGGAACGGTTCACAAAATCCACGGTTTGGTTCATATCACGGTTTTGGGGTCACAGTTTTTGGTTCTGTTGTTTTTTGTTTTTTTAACACTCAATTAGATTATTTTTTTAATCAGATATTCTTAAGGACGTGACATGCAATCATGCAAAAACTGAAATAATGAGGCAGCTTGATTAGGGATTAAGCACATCACTGTAACAATCTTAAATTAAGTGAAGTGAGATTTTGAAACACCCCAAGAGGAGAGACATTGCTGCATTTACATGTTTATATATTTATTTGGCAAAAAGATTAACAATTGTTTGCCTTCTATGTAAGAATATAAACACTTATACATTATCAAATCTTAATTGAAAATAGGTTTTCTTTCACTAAAATACACACAAACAGCAATCACTGAACTGACTGAAATAGTATACATTTATCTCTGACAAACATTGTAACCTATAAAGTAAAAACAGGAACCTTAAATCCAGTGCTGTGGCTCTGTGAAGATAGTTCTGAAGATCAGGGTCTCTGTGTCTGTCTTACAGGTCTTTGGTGATGGCTGCCCTAGCATCTCTGATGGTGGGACTGTCCTCGTCACTTGGTGTCATGGATTTTATTATCATCTTTTGCAGAGGGATGATTATTGACACTGAGGGTGATGTTTCTGTGCTCATGAGGGTGGTCAACTTCTTTAGAGGTTTGAGAATCTTAATGAGGTCGTCTGCCAGTTTGGCCTCACTGTCAGTCAAGATGGCAGTGTCCTTGACATTCTTCTGGACATCCTTGTCCATTAGGGCAGAATAGATGGCAGCCTGCTGTTCTACATAACGCTCCATCATGTCATAGACGGTGTTCCAACGAGTTGGGACATCATGTATTAGTTTGTGAACAGCTGATTCCAGCATCTCCTGCTTAGTTTTCAAGACATGGGCAGCTGTATTTTGCTTATCTGGGGGGTAAGCTGTGGAGAAAAAACTTGACATCCTAGAAAAAAACTGACTGCAATTTTTGCCAATTTTAGTTTTAATCAGCATAAAAATCTAACTCAACAGAGTTTTTTTCAAATTGTTCCCCAGTGTTATCTGAAATACATTACTCTGTTCAGACTGTTGACGCCTGCTGTGTGTCTTCACTGGAAATGTTGTTTCATGCCTCATTCCATAGCTGTGCTGACAAAACATCACCCCCTATGGTGCAATACTCCTTTGGTATATTGATTATTATTTTCTATAGATCATGTTTGCGCATAAATTGGATTATATTGTATATTTGCTCAAAATTGCAGGAGGAGGTTCGAAGACTAAGGAAGCACTTTAAAAAAATCTGATTTTACCACCTTTACAAAACATGAAATGAACAAAACTATAATTTCCTAAGGTGACAACCTGGCTAGAATACATGTTGAGGGGTCAATTATTGACACTGGATAGGTTGTCAGCTTGTACCCTGAGGTGTCCACATAAGTTACAATATCAGTTTTGGCCCCCTGACTAAATTACTGTGTTGCTGAAGTTACGGCGGGATGGAATATTATACCACGGCTCAAGTACTTTAATCATATGCTGAAATCCTGCATCCTCCACCATGGCATAAGGTTGCATATCTTTCGCTATAAACACCCCCATATTTACTTATGGCTTTTGCCCTGTCTGACTTCTCACAGAGAGGCTGTTTAAATGCTGCGGAGAGCAGAAGTTGCTTTTTCTTACCCGACTCTCTCTTCCTTGTGCTGTCAAATATCACACTGGGGTAATATTTGCCGTTAGCATAAGTAACACGTGTTGTGCAGTGCTTGCATACAGTTACAGTTTTATCCACCAACTTTTTACCGCTGTCATCATAGGTTACAGTAACGATGCTGCTGGCACATCCTCTAGCTCTGGGGCTCCTCCTGTGTCTTCTCTTCCACCCCTAATACAAACTGTAGTCCACGTGGTGCGCATTTAATTTAAATAACGTTATTATGGTCTTACCCTTACTTATAAATGTGGTGATCCTTCTGGACAAAAATGTCCGTTTTTTTGTATTTTTTTTATTATATATTTAATTTTTTCCATGATGACACGTGAGGCGTTGCCTCCCCCGCCTCTCCTGACCGCACGTCACTGGTCTAAACAGAGTACAAAGTCAGTTCATTCAGCACCTCTTCTTACACAGCGCTCGTTGCGTTCCCATACTGCTGTTGAACATTTGTTTTTATCCATTTTTCCAGTTGGAAGTAACATCTAGTTTCATTGTGCATTATATTGTGGGATGATCTCAGTTTGCATAACTGCATGTTTTTTAACCGGTGTAATTCCACTGAAGGGACATAAGGCTGACATTTTTTTAGTCCTTTGCCTTGTGATCAGTAGTGAGTTTTAATTTCCTGACAGTTGATCACTCCTACTTGGATGGCTAGTGATTCATCTGTCATCAAGTTTCTCAGCTTGGGTTGACCACAAGGAGCATCACCATCAAATCCTCAAGGATCTCTCAGTGCCATTTGATCACACACAGAAAATGAGAAGAGAAAAAGATGCACACAAATGAAGTAGATGCAAAGCATCCTCTATACAATTCAGTCGTTTCAGTCCATTTCTTTGTCTCATAATCATAAAAGAACAATTAGGTTTGATTATATAGGTATCTATGGGCTCCTGCTATACATTCTTCCTGAAACTAAATAAGTAATATAATAGTAAGATGACAATGACAATAGCAATAAAAATATATACAGCAATACAGAATGAATAGCCCTGTCTTCATTTAGGACCACTCAGGTCTGAGGGTAGAAACCCCTTTTATTGCTGACCTGGCCTCTTCCTTAAAGATTCTCCTAACTTTATTTTTTTAGTGTCTGGTATAGATGTTTTTAGGCAGGTAGAACACTACCTATTGTTCGTTAGATTCAGATTCAGATGTTTATTAAAACATTATGGGCCCCATTTTCCTGCCAGCTCAGAACCTACAGTGGCACAAACACAATAACAAACATACCTGAATATCAGCATCCATATTTTTGGAGATCTCCTTCTTGTATCTGTCTCCATAACATGGCTTTCTTCTGACCACGTAACTTCTAGGTCTCCACTCCAAAGCATGAATTTGCCTTGTGCTCAAAGAAAGCTCCTCTATACAAATCTTAGAGAGGTCTCTGCTACAGTCATTTTACATATTTTGAATCTTTGAATTGGATATTTGTATCTGTTCATGTAGTTGAGAAAAAAAAGTGTGAACATGGGCTCTAACAACATAGCCTTAGTGAATCTGTCTCTGTGAACTATTTTACTGTGTGTTTCATGTTAGAGACAAAGGGGCTGTGGTTGACATAAAAGGGACATCATTTATTTATGACAGCCAACATGAAACTTGTGGCTCACCTACTGGTATACTAATGTAACCAGCCAAAGATGTGGTCAACAAAAGCACCCTTATATTTTAACTAGCTAAAACATTGTAAAACAAAAGAGAAACCTAAAGCTCATAGAAATATATTCTGCTGTAAAAATGTCCCTCAGTTTTGTCTGCTAAATTTGATCATACCAATGTCAGAATCCCAGAATGTCTTCTTTTTCAAATAGATGTTTTGCTTGTTATTAGTGTGGATGCTGAAGCGCCAAAGAAATTAAAATCTAATCTTTCTACAGATTTACAGAAACATTCAAAAATCAAATCAAAATCAAATCTAATCAGATTTTATTTGTATAGCCCAAAGTAACAAAATACATTTGCCTCTGAGGGCTTTACAATCTGTACAGGGAGTGACACCCTCTGTCCTTAGACCCTCGGTTTGAGTGAGGAAAAACTTTTCTACACTGGGACTAAAAATAGTCAATGTGCTGTACAGTTAGTTGCAACTAGAAATGGGGATATATCACATTTACATGAGAAATTAAGAGATACTTTATCATTAATCCCTCAACGGGGAAATTCTTTTTTCACTCAGTTTTATTTACATGCATTTTAACCCCGAACACACACACACACAGTACGAAGGCTCATAGACATGCAAATGTGGAGAGAGATGGTGGAGTGATGGGCACCTCCCCTGAGAAGCGCCCAGCGAGCATGTCAGATTTGAACCAGCCACCGTTCCGGTTCCCAAGCCTCAGCCTCACCTTGGATTGCGCAATCCCTAGCCATGAACGTCACTGCACGTCACTAGGTTGTAGTATCTTGTCCCAAGACACTTCGACTAGAATGGAGAAGTTGGGAATCTAGCGACCTTCCTATTACTAGGCAACCAGTTTATCACCTGAACCACAGCCACCCTTGTCCACAAACAACGAGGCACAGAAACCACAAAAAAAACAAGCCCACAATGTTTTTTAATAGAAGTCCATTTCCTTTTAAAGGAGCAGTAAAACATGAGTTTCCCGCTTGCCTCAGCCTTCCATCTGTCCTCGGGGCCCTCTGTGGCTCTGCCCCAATGCACTGTGGCCTGCTAAAAGCTAAAAACATTAGGGCGTTGCCAGAAACCACATGCATCTAAAACCACCAGCAGCAGCCCAGGAGCATTACGGACTTTAATGTAGAATTAATGTACCTCATGGTGTAAAACACAATTATATTTGTTTTCTTTCATGGAGAAGACAGAGCTTGGAAACTTCAGTAACTGAAAAATGTATGGCTGTTTATTTCTATTTTGTTTGTTCATCAAGATTCTTAAAGATGCAGCTAGAAATAGTTTGTGTACAAGTACTGCTGATCAATACGAGTTGATCAATGGTAAATGCACTTTTCTGTGCCTTTACACTACATTCATACATAGATTTATACAATGAATTGTGCTAATGGCTCATCAGAAACGCTGTAATTTTTCACTCTCATTCACACAACAGAGGACACACTGGGAGCAATTTGAGGTTCAGTCTCTTGCTCCAAGACAATATGCAGAATGGAGGATGGGACCACCAGAGGGATGGATGACCTGCAGCTGCATTTCCAAAAAGGCAGAGCACGGTGTCAGCCAGCTGCTGATTTCTTGCCTCATGCCTTGTTGTTGTTATGATACTTTCATGATGTTTTCTGAACAGGTAGGCGAGACAAACAATCCCTAGACTACTGTGACGGATGACACCATATTACCACTGTCTGTGGGTTTTCTTACCAATTGTTCACATCAGCTTTTCGGTGAAGTTCCTCCCCTCAGCAAGGAGTAATTATCTGAAGTATTCAGGTATAATAAAAAAATGGAGACAATCAGCCTTCAGTGGCACATAACTGCTGTAAACCGTTGTAGCTATGTTGCTAAAAGAAGGTCATTTTCTGGCTCACACTTGCGCGTTTCTGATCCACTCTGCCTCCAGCCCCAGAGCACACACCTTATTGGATGAAGCAGTATCACAAATATCACCTGGAGGATCCACCATAAGCATTTTAGCATTAAGACAAATTTCTGCACTGCAAAAAAAAGTTGTCAGAATTTAAAATTGTAAGGCAACAAACTTCAGGAGCATTTTAAGTTAGCAAATTCAACTTAACTGTTTAAGTTTTGCTTTTAAGTTTGTTCAACTTTAATTTATAAGTTATCTCAACTCACCCAACCCTAGTTTAAGTTGTAGTAACTTATAATTTCACGTTACCTGAACTTTGAAGTCTTATTTCTACTAACTCTACTCAAGTTCTAGTAACTTATACATACTTATATACTATTATTTCACATTGTCACTGCTTTGAATTTTCATCTGTCGGAGTGCTTAGTGTTATAGAGTAATTTTAATCTGTACATAATACCCACGTAATTCCAGTAAAGTTAATTTAGTACAGTACAGTAAGTACAGAAACTTAAAATTGTATACCGCAACAGCAACATAACTCAAATTTATCAATTAGGACCAATAAAATGACCATCAAATGTATAAATTATTACAGATGCAGTGTCTACATTCAAAACATATTTTATTTTATCAAAACATTTATCCTAAATTGGAAGTGCTGAGACCCATAGCTGAAAAAACTACTGAGTGAGTCAAAGAGGTGAGGTAATCTACACCACAATATAATATACAGAGTTAAAATAACAGTGTAATTAACACAAGTTTTAGAGTTCACAATTTGAGTGAGAACAGGAGTAGGTGAATTCAGTAAGAAGAGTAAGAAAGTTAAACAAGTTGGGTGATAGATGGAAAGAAAAGAGACAAAAGATGGGGGAAAGGGAGAGAGAAGAGGTGTGGAGGGAGAGAATTTGAGAAAGAGAGAAATGGGGAGTAAAAGCACGTTTAAGAAGATCTCTGGCAAATGACAAGAAGGACTTGTACAATTAATAATGCTCATTCTTTGATAACTTGCTGGATTCACTGAAAGAGTTTGTTTTTGAGGGATCTCACCCTTGCAGAGAGATCTGTCCCAAGTTCCACGAGAACCTTTTGAATGGTTTCAGAAGTGTACCTCAGTTCTTTTGGATACTGGAGGTTCAAAGTGTAGATCAGCCCAAAGAGGTAAGCAAAAGCTGTTGGCAGGTGAGGGAGATCCTGAAGACTTCTGATCCGATGGAACTCTTCCCTGATCTGTTGAAAAATTTTGGTCAGTGCAATGCCAACAACATCCTAATATAAAAATTTGCATTTTATATACATAAGCAACTCAAGATTCTTATTTTGAAAAGACTATATCAGAAACACAATTATGATATATTCTTTGCTCAGCTGCTTACCTCTTCCTCGCAAAACAGAGCAGGCCACCACTGCTGAACCTCTGCCACCATAGGCTCCAGCTCCACAATCTTCTTGCGCCTCAGGAATGTGACAGTTTTCTGGGTTTTTAATTTAATTTACATATTCTGTCCCATTAATTTTAACATATCAAATACAAATTCAATTTAACCATTTTCTTACAGACACCATTCAACACAATTCAGTGTATATTGACCCATCTTTTCATCTTTTTAGCAGTTCCCCATTCATCTGTGAAAATGCTTAAAGGCGCTAAGGGAAAACCCTGAATACCCCTGTGATAAATGCTGCTAACTACATTACCTAATAATATTAAGGCTACAATGTTGAAGCGTCCATGTTTAAGTAACATAATACACAGGTCCTCGGACAGGTTGCCTGTCAGCCCTGCTCTCTGTATGCTCATACTGTCAAAACGACCTGCTGACTTGATCATTCAGACTAAGCAGTCGAAAAATAACATGCCCGTTTGAAGGATACTTGCCCAGACAAGCATCACTAGCACAAGCTAGGCACTTACATCAGCTATCTGCTAGCATTCACTAATTGAACCATTTGTATTTAATGTTTACTGTTGTTAAGCATAATGCTATTCTTATCCATTGATTTATCACACAATATGACCCTGAATAAAAATTTGGACACTATTTTAGCCTTGCTAGCACAAGCTAGGCGCTAGGATCAGCTAGGTGCCAGCGTTCACTATTTAAGCTATTTGTATTTAACATTTAGTTGTTGATGATAATGTGTATCTTATCTATTCATTTATCACACAATACAACCCTGAATAAAAAAGTGACCACTAAATGAAAATTAAGCTAAAGTAAACTTACCTGAGTAGAGTCAATACAGCTCTGAAGGGAGACAGCCAGCAGACTAAAAGTGACAAGCCTCAACTCCAACAGTTGGCTTTCCCACATTTTACAACAAAGAAACAAAAGTTATCTGAACTTTCACCCCTTGTTCTGAATCACAACTCAAAGATATAAGTGGTACCAACTCACTTAACTGCATTGACGCCAACAAATTGCTTGGTTTGTTGGACTGACTTACGTTTTTGCGTTAAATGTTAATAACTTATGTTTTAAAGTCTCAACTACTTGAAATACTTATTTAGGCCAAAAAATAAAAGTTGGCCTTTTTACAGTGTGTGTGCTCAACATAGAAAATCTGTAGCTTGAAAGGCTTGCTGGGCTCAGTAGCAGTTACAAACATTTCATTGGACAATTTCTGTCTGGAGGAGAAGGACTCAGTGTGGTTCATATATGCTTCAAGCTGAAGTGACATCCTGCCAGGTAGATATCAGCCATTAAATTGGTAAATGAAAGATAATGTTACTTTAAGTGATTGTAATATTGGCCAAACACATTTCTCTTTAACAGCAAGGAGCGACTTCATGCACGACCTATGTATACATGGGTTCCAAATTATGTCAAAATTAGCAGATTAGTTTTAAATTGATATGTCTATATATGGCAGCACAGTGGTGCAACAAGCTGGTTCCTTTCTGTGTGGAGTTTGTTTTCCCTGTGTCTGTGTGGGTTCTCTCCAGGTACTCTGACAGTCCAAAGACATGAACTATAGCAGATTAATTGGTGACTCTAAATTGCCCGTAGGTGTGAATGTGAGTGTGAATGGTTGTTTGTCTCTACAGTATGTGTCCTGTGATGAACTGGCGACTTGTCCAGGGTGTACCCTGCCTCTCGCCCAAAGTCAGCTGGGATAGGCTTCCAGCCCCACAGTGACCATGATGAAGATAAGTGGTTACAGAAAATGGATGGATGGATGTCTATATGAAAAGAGAACATAGAGTGCAGGGGGAGGCAGCCCGAAATAAGAGAGAGGTTATCAGTGATGTCCTGCCAGAATTGTTTACTTGGTATGCAATCCCATATGGTAAAACTGTCTGTGGTACTTCTGTGGTGGTCTGTGGTGTGTGCAGTGTGGACAAATGTCTGAATCTGTAAAACCAATTTTAAGTATCCCTTTCCCTGTAGTATGTCTAATTTTGTACTGTATGAGTAAGATGTTTATACTGAAGATGTTTGTGCATTTTGGGGTCTGCACTGGGGATGATGTGTAGGTCTTGCTCGTACTTAGAGATTGTTTTGCATCTTTGGGATAGTTTTTGTTTGTTTGTTTGTTTGTTGTTTGTTATAGTCCTGTAAATTATTGTAAATTTCATTTATATATATATATATAGTTCTTTAATTTTCTGTTCTAAATATGCTTCCTGTTCATTGTCTTTCTTTTTTCTATGAATTATTAAGTTTAAAGAAAAATGCCCACTCTCTTTTAAAATAATTTCAAAGTCAGCGTCATTGAGTAAGGATGTATTCAATTTCTATCTGTCGGATAGTTTGCGAGACGAGTAAATATTTGGCTACCATGACAGAACTGTGTCGGCTCGTGCTCAAATTTGCATTTTGGCCCAGTCTGTGTTCTCAAATTGAAGAGTGTGTGTTGAGGCTGTAGTATCTCTCTACCACCAGGGGCCAGTACTGTTTCCCTCACCTAAAGCACATCAAAACACAAACTACTGGTTTATGTGCATTTTAACCATCTTTTCACTGAATTGGATATGGTTATTTTGGACCCCACACTGACTGTGCTATCAGGTGACAGTCCCTACCATGTGATATAGACAAACACACACAGGGTGCCTGGACAGTGGAGCACACAGTGTCCAACATGGAAAGACTGGAGAGCTACAGAGTGGACTTTTCTGACTTTTCAGTTTGTTCTTACAAAGAGGCTGCCGACTGCAACACTCCACCATCTGCTGTAAAACAACAAGCTCTCCTTGTTTTCATTTATGCACTGTTCCATCTTCATGTGAGTCTAGGTTTCACATGCGACTGAGAGTTTAGTAAAGACTGGCCTTCAAACAAGTTTTATTATGAGCATAGCACTGTACTGTATACTCCTCTTCAATATAATCCCATTTGGCAAAGAGCCAGCAGAAAACTTGAAAAGCCTTGAAATCAAGCTTTATGTTTAAGTTTGTCATTCCAGCTATGAAAAATATTTCAGGACTATGGCATAACATGACATAAGTTAACAGCACCTTATATTGTTATAGCCTACAGAAATGATTCACAGAGTTCAAGTAGCAGACACATCTCAACATCAACTGTTCAGAGGAGACTCATCTACTTTAAATATAATTCCAAGATTTGATGAGACCTGGGTCGGATTACACAGCCAACCTGCCCCTGGTTGTTGTGTGTGAGTTTGTTTGTGATCATTTTTCACATCACAAATCATCATCACACAAGGTGAATTTTTAAATTGAGAGGACATCTGACTGTATGCTGTTGGTTGCAAATTTAAAAATAAAATAAAAAAGCTAAATATAAACGGTTCAGTGGAGTTTTGACCTCCGTTTCTAGTTTTTGGTCTTTTGCTAGGGTAAAGACATTCTGAATCTTTGTAGTGGACACTAAGATATGAAGCTGATATGGATCCTCTAATCTCTCTCTGGGGAAGAGAGGAAAATCTACTTCCCAAAATGGTAATAGATAAAGGGATTAGATATGGTTCAAACTGCGTTACCGTTAGTTTTAGCCATTACAGTATTACCTCTGCTTGTGTCACTGGAGTGTCACAGCGCTCCTTTAGGGGGATCCAGATAGTTGGGAGTGAGATAAGCTGAAGACTCTCTGTTATCTGGTTAGCTTTCTTCATACTTTCAGCCCAAACAAACATATTTATATCAGCCTATTGGATTATTTCACTCTCTATCTGAGACCCCGAAGAACCAGAAGGACAGATGGGTCCATTTAGGACATAATGGCCTATGCTTATTGCGATTTGTTCTATATATCAAAAAGGACACACACATACACAACAACACAAACACACATAAAGGAACACTGATACTGATTGTGCCCCCGGTGTTAAAAGCCATCAGCCTTTAGCCACTAACAGGGTTTAATGGACCAGAGCACCAACCAGAGATCCCTACACACACACACACACACACACACACACCTTTCCCTCTTCTCAAATCAAATCAAATTTTATTTGTATAGCCCAAAGTCACAAAGTACATTTGCCTCGGAGGGCTTTACAATCTGTACAGGGAGTGACACCCTCTGTCCTGAGAGAGAGAGAGAGAGAGATCAGTTTCCATTTTGTTTTCTTTTCTCCTTCCTCTCCAAGCATTGCCTCGTCCTCCTCCACATCCCTAATTATCATTTAGATCTCTTAATGCCTCTCCTCCCCTCCTCAGACCATATCCATTTTTGTAATATTTTTTATCTGCACCTGGTTGGTTTTCATTTTTTCATCCTCATCCTCCAGACTCAACCAAGAAATTGTTGGGTCTCTATAAATGATATTATAAACAATACGACTCTATGACTCCAGGACAGGGAACTGAACAGGCTTTTTATGAGAAAGAGGCACACGACAGCAGCTGTAGCACTCTGTCTATCCATCTGCCTTGAAGCACTGCTGATCAGCTGTCTACTGTGTTCACTGACATGTTTAACACCTCACTGGAGACATGCCATGTGCCAGTCTGTTTCAAAACCTCTACCATCATCTCTGTCAAAAAACCAAGGACCACAGGACTTAATGTCCTGACTCATGTGATTATGAAGTCATTTGAGGGCCTTGTAATATCTCACCTCAAAGCCATTACCGACCTTCTCCTGAACAGAACAACGAAGACAATGGAGTCGATATGGTCCTCCACTACAACCTACACCAGGATCCCTTACATTCTGCTTTCAACACTATCATCCTAGAGGACAAGCCTCCCAGCTTAGTGTGCCTGATTCCATCTGCAGGTGGAAGCTCCAAGGGCTGCATCTTTTCATCTCTTCATAGCAACAGTTGCACCGTTAAGTGTCTGTCAAGCTCCGTTTGCATATTTTCAGGTTCAAATAGCACTTTGTAATCCTATGGGTGATGCTACTCATGCACTGTTCTTTCTCTATACTGTCATTGTACTAGCTTTCTGCTTAATTTTCAGCTATGTTAGATTTTACACCTAAAGACAACTCATCTATCATGTACAGTGCTTAACAAATTTATTGGACCACCACCCAATGTAAAGTTTATACCACAGCTGCACTAAATTAACAGCATTGGTAATTACCAAAATCATTTTTGATCATTTTTGTTATCCATGAATTTTCAAATTTACTGTTTACAAAAAAAAAATAATAATAATTTTAGTAGTTGAATGTTATGCTTGATTAATTTGAGTTCTCAGAGAAGCCCAGTGAGTCGGCTCAAATTTGGGTATAAAAAGGTGAATTCAGTTTGAAATTCTTCATTCCTGTTTAAAATGGTAAAACGTGAAGAGCTCACTGAAAATGAGTCCACACTAAAGTACTTCATGATGCTGGATGGTCTCTGACAGGTGGTCTAATAAACTTGTTAAGCACTGTATGTCCCTTGTGTTCCACAGATGACCCATCATTATAATATTCAGGATAATTTCTACACTATTTAAGTACTGATAACACTGAGCACTGACATCAGCAGGTTGTTGCGGTGGAGTGGACGCCATTGCTACCAGACATTGTGCTGTGTTCACAGTGGTGCTCTATAAGTACAACAGTTACAGTGTTTTCTCAGTTGGATTGTTGTTGTTGCTCCTCTTCCTCTCTGTTGCCTTTCAGTTTCACCATTGTTAGGATCTATTGTTCAATGGCAACTAGATCTTATTTATCGACCCAGCAATTGTTTAATTTTGGGGTTTAACTCCCTTTATTTGATAGGAGCAAGCAACAGAGACAGGAAGGAGGGGAGAGACAGGGGATGACATGCTGTTGGAATCGAACCTGAGATGCTGTGGTAAGGACTCATGGGGCATGTGCTCTACCAGGACCAGCAACTTTGTATTTTTACTTTGGCTTAGTATTTTCACCTGGAGAAAGGTGTGGTCTTTTACTTCAGGCTGTGATGACTTGAATTATATTTAGAGCATGTGTGTGTGTGTGTGTGTGTGTGTGTGTGTGTATATGTGTGTGTGTATATATCTGTTATATTTTATCCTGCTATATAAAATAGCAGTTATTTAATTTCTGTACTCTAAAACTTCTTGTTAGATAATAATAATAATAATAATAATAATAATAATATATGTACACATATAAATTATATATATATATATATATATATATATATATAATGCCTACTCTATTTTAACTATAAGCTCTATCAAAAGGAAAGTCTTAAATCTACTCTTAAAAGTGTTGACCGTGTCTGCCTCCCGAACCTGGAATGGTAGTTTGTTCCACAGAAGAGGAGCCTGATAGCTGAAAGCTCTGGCTCCCAATCTACTTTGGAAACTATAGGAACCACAAGGAACCCAGCATCCTGAGAGCGCAGTGTTCTAGAGGGTAGTAAGGTACTATGAGCTCTTTTAGATATGATGGTGCCTGACCATGAAGAGCTTTGTAAGTAAGGAGAAGAATTTTAAATTCTATTCTAGATTTAACAGGTAGCCAATGCAAGGAAGCCAAAATGGGAGAGATGTGATCTCTGATCTTGGTTCCTGTCAGAACACGTGCAGCAGCATTCTAAATTAACTGCAAAGTCCTAAGAGACTTATTGGAGCAACCTGATAACAAAGAGTTACAATAGTCCAGCCTAGAAGTAACAAATGTGTTAATGTAGTGTTTATGCTGTTTGTTGCAACCTACAATAAACGAAGTCCACTTGCAATATGCCCACATGTCTACCAGTAATAGAAGGTAGCAAAAAATGTTGAGAAGTTGTCGTGTATAAATGATCTTTACACTGTTAAGCTGTTTTCACGTTAAACATCAAACTATTGTAGTGAATTATTTATTTATTTATTTTACTGAAAAAAATAATAATAATTCAGTACAATTATAATGTACACCATCAACTGTGCCAGGGTTTCTGTCAGATTGATTGATAACATTGTGGCAATGCTGACTGTGTTAAACCAATAATCAAGAATTTTTTCCAGTAAACTTCCTCTCTTCCCATTAAGATCAATTCCCTCTTGGAGCTTTTTCCTGGAGCCTGGGTCAGCATCATTTTCATTAGGTCAAAAACAAACAATTTCAAACGAGTCATTTTTGTCACACACAGTTTTCTGTTATGATATTTGTGCAAACCAAGTCAGGAGACCAGAAACAGTTAAACAGTTTATTAAAACGGTGGAATTGCAGAATCTAAAAGGAATGATGAGACTGGGCTGGACATGGCAATGAGGCAGAAGAAAAAAAAACAAGGCTGGGAACAAGGCACGGCGCAAAAGAATGAGCTAAGAAGAAACTGTAATGGCTGTAGCGTAGGTTGCCACTTGGGCAACTGAATGATCTGGCAGGTTCTGGGAGGTTACGCTGGTTGTTACGTCTCTGCAGGTTGAATACATGCTGGAATGTGGTAATGACACAGATGTGGGAATGATTAGGCGGATCAGCAGAAGAGTAGAGAAAGATAGGACAAAATGAGACAAAGGGAAGGGGAAAACGAGAGGAAGGAAGTGCCAAACTTTAAATCTTAACAGCATTCCTCCTCTAATGGGAGCCTTCTGTAAACCATTCGGCTTGTTAGGACTGGATTTGTGAAACTTCTTCACCACCCGAGAGTCCAGGATGAAAGAACAGGGAACTAATGGCTGCTCCTCAAGTACATAACCCTTGCAAATTATGAGGTGCCTTTCTGCCTCTGTGGTGAATTTTGACAGTAAAGGCCAGATGATCATAGATGTGCTGGGCAAATGGAGAGGGTTTGGCCGGATGGCACAGAGGACTACAAACAATAACTTTGGTAATTTGGGTTTATCTATAGAGAAATTGATGATCTTGTCATTAGAGAAATTAAAGTCAGTTTTCAGAGCTTGCATAGCCCTCCAAACCTTCCTGCGATAATGATGGAGTGAGGATGATGCACTGAGGAGACTGCCAGTTTAGGCTGGATTCAGACAGGATGCGGCGCTCTGGCAAAAACTGAGGTTTTTCCATTCATTTGAGTGAGGGTCGTCCATTTCACCATATCACCATGGGGGTGTCAGCAAAAAACTGTTCCGGCGTGCTGAGCCAGATCCAACTTTTGGAAAAATAGAGCTCAACGTCACGCTTGACCCGCCAATCAGACACTCCAGTCGGTCAAACCTCCACAGTCAGCCTGAAATGTCTCTAAAACAGACACTATCCATGCGGATTCATAAACCAAACTCTGATATTCTACCTGTGTGTGTGTGTCTGTGTGGGTGACTGACTCACCTCACCCACCTCAGCCCCCCTCACCCACCCACCACCGCACAGCCCTGCTACATGTGGCCGCAGCATGTGATCCTGCCTGAATGCACACTTACTCTCCTGGGAAGGAAACAGATGCAGTTGATACACTAATGAGGGCTTGAAGGATGACACCCCTGTTGTAGAGCTAGTCAGGGAATTGTGACCATACCCATCCAAAGAAGGTGGTCACTCCAGGTGATCGGACTGCAGTTACACAACACATAGCAGACTGTAGATCCTGGTTAACCCTTTTTATTTGGCTGTTAATCTGAGGATGGAATCCCGAGGAGAGACTGACAGTGGCTCCAAGCACCTGGCAAAAGCTTCTCATACCTGGGAGACAAACTGAAGACCCATTTATCGTTAAAGGGTGCAGCAAAATTGCAGCACGTTAAGAATAGTCATGAACGGATCAACATTTTAGAAACCTGATATTGTTTTTCCAGATTTCATTTTACACTATTCTACTGTTTTTCAGCTCATTTCACATTTTTGCAGAAGGCATCCACATAGCATTTTCCGCAGGAAATGCAGTTTTCTAGTTAATGTTAATACTCCATAACTTAGCATTCCCATATGCTTATTGTTTACTGCTTCTTTGCAATCTGCTAATCAGAATTTCACTGTAATGACAATAAAATTTAATGTAATCTAATTTGCATATCAGAAAAAAAATACATTACAGTATAGTGAACATCATACACCTCTTGATTTTTATTATTTCATTTTATTTCACTTTATTCTTGCAATCATTTTTTTTATCATAAGACTGTAACACCCAATGGCGTCACATAATCCTTTTCTCTCTTCAGATGTGCTGTTGAGATATCTGAATCCCATCCCTGCAAATCTTGGGCCATCTACAATTATCACCACTTGATCAACATCACATGATCCTCCTGACACCTCCACCTCAGAAGAACCCAGTGATGCAGCATCAGGAATAAAGGCTGCACCAATAGACCAGCCACCTGGCCATCTCCTCTAAATGATAAGGTATAAACAGGCTTAGTTTAAAGAGGTCCATTTTAAATTGAAAACAGCTTCACGTTCCCTAAAATCAGGGACAGATGAAGGTGTCAACATGAGTATTTTAACATTTTGACTCTTAGTCGACCTAAAATCTTTCCTAGGACACAAAATTGGTTAGGGCTGGGACTGCACTCTACAATATTAAAATAATAGTAGGATAGCAGAAGATCAACAAAACCTGTGTTGTTGCAAAATATACACTTTGAGTACCATTTCCTCAAAGCTGAGGGTCCCAGCCATTTTGCAAATAAAAACAATTCAATCTTCCACTTTTCTAAAAGATTTTCCTGAATCTCAACACATTAATGGACAAATAATTGCTCATTTCTAACCATTAATGTATTCAGTTTCTTGCTTATCTTCAAATATATAAGCTAGCAGTTTTTTCGTAATTTAAATTGATCTTTTTTTGGTTAATTTCACCAAAGTGCAGAGGGAGGCGTAAACCAATCCTGGACAACCTGATTATCTGTGGTCATTTTATCTTTTAAGTCATCAATATAAGGCATCAACAAGACAGCAAATTATGCTGTTATATTAATGCCTGCTCCCTTCCTATGCCTCACTAGAATACACACAGACATTTTATATTCTCCAATGTCCCGTAGCACACATACACACATTGACAAAACAACTTTATAACACATCCCGTTCAGTCATGTTAATGGAAGCAGACCACAGATCCAGAACAGTTTTAAAGCCCACTGTTAAGCTCCCACTGTTCACTAATGCTTCCCCCTAATTTACTAATGCTCCTTTGCCACAAAAGCCCACTAGTCAGCAACCCTCAATAGCCCCCTCCACACACACAATCACAGAGGCCACTATGGCCCATTAAGTGGCATTAGAGCCTCACTCTAGCAGGTTATTCTGACTTCATGGCACCGCAGTAGCATTCCATAGTCACCCTGTAAGACTCTAAGTCTCACCGCATGTTTCACATCACAAACCACTGCTAATGCAGTAGTCATAAATTAAAATATAGTGCAGACCATTACCAGGAGCCCTCTTTGAATCTGTCATTTGTCTGATTTGTCTTGTGTCACTTTTGCCAAACCATGGGTTTCAGAGTGGTACCCTCAAACTATATTTAAATTAGATTAGATTGTTTTGTGGCATGAAAGTCTAAAGCCCCACTTTTAGATTGTAAAGTATATAAGATTCATCACAGATAATTCTTGAGTGTACAGCCACTGTAGTTTTCAACAAAGGTTACACAAACAGGAGCAGGTGCGAAAGAAAAAGGAAACCAAAAAAGGCACTTAAGCAAAAGTAAGACAGAAAGTTGCAAACAGGGATATAGGGTTCTTTATAGAATAGAATAGAATAGAATAGAATAGAATAGAATAGAATAGAAAGCTTTTATTGTCATTGTACAACAGACATACTGTAAGCATATTATATATTCAAACACATTGATTGATTTATCAATGTCAGAGAAAACTTGGTCACATAATACACAAACAATTCATCCAACCTAAGTGACAAAACAAGTTTCTTATTCGCAAGCCAAGCCAAAGTTTTCATGGCATACAGAAGGCCAAAGAGGAGTGCAAAGCCAGTGCAGAGGTCTGTTGGTCCTGCAACATAATAGGGCTTGCATCATCATCTTCAAATATGATGACTGTGGCAACAGACACTCCTCTGAGCAGTCATCATGGTCATTGTTCTCTAAAAGAGTAACAGATGCATGAACACAAATTGTCTGCTCCCCTGTGTGCTTCTCCAAACCGGAGGCATGCTGACCGCCGACTGCTGTGGGTAATACACTGACTGTACCTGATACAACCACATTTCAAAACATCTGTGGACACAAATGATGTGCTCTAAACGTTGAGGCAGTATTACTGACATTTTGTAAATCATTTTATTGTATTTACCTCTACTTACCAAACACAGGCTGCTGTCTTTCAGTGAGACTCATTGTCCAACATACATGAAGAGTATCCAGTGGAAAACACACAAGAATATCAATTAGTAAAGTGCTGTGTTTATACAAAAGCTAAATCAAATCTTTAATGAGGAGGATAAAGTACAGATCAGATCTCAATAACATGCTTTAGTAAAGAAACAACAGGGAAATCCTGCAGAAAACTAACTGAGCAGTTTTTATGCAACTGCTCTGCTACCTAAAGAACTGTTTGCTGTTGTCTATTTCTGTCTTTATTCTGCTCTGTGAAGCACTTTGGACTGCATCTCTGCATGAAAGATGCTATATAAATAAATAAAGTTGAGTTGAGTTAGTGGTGTACTGATACATTAAAGACTTATTGACATTCTATTTCTATTATATGTTGTTTTTTATTGTATGAAGATCCATATCATCTGTGCTGTTTCTAACAAATGCACAGCACGTGTTATGTAATTTCAGCGGTGCTGTAAAATGATGCAATGTTCTTGAAAGTTACAGTGATTTTCTAGTACCAGAAAAAGTTGAGCAGCATTTAATCATTAACAATATAGTGTTTTCTTATTTTGAATTAACAGGTGTTTGGAGTTCAATAGTAGGATAAATAGAAACAAAATGTGATGATGTGCAAAGGATTTGTTTGTTTTTGATTTTTGAATTTGATGCCAGTAACATTACCACACACACCTCTCAGTTATCATCATTCATTGGTGAACCCCTCCCCATCTTTACGTCACAAAGATTCAGTCTATATCCAATCATGCTACTAACCTGTTGTCACTTAACCTCATTCATTGCGAGATGTTCCACCAGCAGGTCTTTTGTTGCCACTGTCCAACTTTTTTCAAACATGTTGCTGGCATCAAATTCAAAGTGGGCCTATCATTTTCCAGTCAGCATATTAAGAAAAGTTGTGTTTGCAGGGTTATGAGTGTAAGGGCGCTTTCACACCAGCGCTGTTTGGTCTGCTTTAAATGGACCAGAGTTTGTTTCCTCGGATAGTCTGGTTCATTTGGGCAGGTGTGATAGTGCAGCTGAAAGTTTCAGCATAATGTTCTGTCACTGAAGCTCACTGGATTTAGATCTCCTGTTTATGTTGAAGTATAGATCAGACCATCTAGGCACAGGTTCCGATTCAGACTATAAGGCCAAAAAGACACTCTTATAAGGTATAGTGTATATGCACTAAGCCTCCATCTTGTAAAACTGTAGACTTGGCTTTCCCTCTCATTCTTCCCATTCACCTCACACACCAATGGCACCGAGCTACCATGAAAAGTGTTAGCCTGACCATCGGGAGCAGGACACTTTGACATGTGGACAGGAGGAGCTGTGGATCAATGGATGAACCTTTGTAACTAAAACCCAGTTGCCCCATAATTTGTAAACAGAGAACCCAAAACCCAAATATAGATCACAGACATAGCTCTACCATCTTAACCTCATTCCTTGTGTGTGTGTGTGTGTGTGTGTGTGTGTGTGTGTGTGTGTGTGTGTGTGTGTGTGTGTGTGTCTGTGTGTGTGTGTGTGTGTGTGTGTGTGTGTGTGTGTGTGTGTGTGTGTGTCTGTGTGTGTCTGTGTGTGTGTGTCTGTCTGTCTGTTTTCAGATATTATGTTCCTAGATTTATGTAGTGGCTAGGTAAAGATGTCTGTGGGCGTTGCATTACACACAGCGCTGTCTTGCTCACTTAAGACAAATAATAAACACTGAAACAGTCAAAGCTCTGCTATCGTCCAGTCGAAAGAACTTGACTGGTGCATTTGGGCACACTGACAGTGGATGTAGCTGAAAGCATTTCTTCTTATTGATGACAAAGTGATCCTTAGAAGGCTATATGCATACAGATGCGTATTTAGGCTTTGGGTCCTTACTGAAACATGTACCCTGATAAAACAGAGCACACAGCTGCTTTAACTTTGTGTTTGCTTATTCCTGCCCAATCTGCAAGATTTACACTGTGTACCTGAGGACCTCGCCTGACCTCACTTTTAACCACAATCTTGGACACACAGGAATGTGTATATTGCACTGGTCAGCCAGACCCCATGCTTCACATATGACATGATGTATTGTGCTGGTCTGAATCAGTGTGGTTCAGCACATCTCTTGAGGCATGTGGACATGATGGAGATTACAAAGTGGAACTCAAATCAATCAAATCAAATCTTTGTAACACAAAACCCAGTTGCCTCATAATTTGTACACAGAGACACCCAAAACCCAAATATAGATAGTGCAAGAAACCCATAACAGGGAAAGGTGGAAGAAACCTCAGGAAGAGCCACAGAGGAGGGATCCCTCTCCCAGGACGGACAGACGTGCAATAGTACAGACGTGTACAGAACAAATCAACAGAGACATATTGTACAATTACAATGACTGATAAAATGACAATGAATTACAATGAATGATAAAATGATTACAGTAGCAGTGGAACCTGTGATAGAGATAGAGAGACACAGATGCACAGCAGCAGCAAATCATAAACTAACTATAAACTGTAATGGAGATATGGTAGCAATAATGTCAGTAGTAATATATGTAGTGGACGTCGTGCAGGACCACAGCAGCAGCCATGATCCATGAGAACCTGAGTCCCCCGGCAGTCTAGTCCTATGGCAGCATAACTAAGGGATGACCTGAGCCAGCCCTAACTATAAGCTCTTTCAAAGAGGAAAGTCTTAAGTCTACTCTTAAAGGTGTTGAACGTGTCTGCCTCCCAAACCCAGAATGGAGCTTGATAGCAGAAGAGGAGCTTGATAGCTGAAAGCTCTGGCTCCCAATCTACTTTTGGAAACTATAGGAACCACAAGGAACCCAGCATTCTGAGAGCGCAGTGTTCTAGAGGGGTAGTAAGGTACTATGAGCTCTTTTAGATATGATGGTGCCTGACCATGAAGAGCTTTGTATGTAAGGAGAAGAACTTTAAATTCTATTCTAGATTTAACAGATAGCCAGTGCAAGGAAGCCAAAATGGGAGAGATGTGATCTCTGATCTTGGTTCCTGTCAGAACACGTGCAGCAGCATTCTGAATTAGCTGCAAAGTCCTAAGAAGCTTTATGTTGGACGTTAAAGGACAAATCCTGATCAAAACAGTGGAGCTGGAGGCCAGGGTGATCCCGTCTATATTAACTAAGTCTCTAGAAAGAGAGTTTCTGGGGTGTTTGGGTCCAATTATAAGAACTTCAGTTTTGTCTGAATTTAACATCAGAAAATTGTAGGTCATCCAACTTTTTATATCCTTAAGGCATGCTTGATTGGTTTCATCAGGCTTGATCGATGAATATAATTGGGTGTCATCGGCATAACAATGGAAATTAATGGACTGATTCCTAATGATGTTCCCTAGAGGAAGCATATATAAACTGAATAGAAGTGGTCCTAGTACAGAACCTTGTGGAACTCTGTGACAAACTTTGGTATGCATGGAGGATTCATCATTGACGTAAACAAACTGAGATCGATCTAAAAAATATGACTTAAACCAGCTTAGGGTGGTTCCTTTGATGCCAATTTGATGTTTCAGTCTCTGTAAAAGAATTTGATGGTCAGTGGTGTCAAATGCGGCACTAAGATCTAACAGTACAAGTACAGAGATGAGTCCTTTGTCTGATGCCATTAGGAGGTCATTTGTAACTTTGACTAATGCGGTCTCTGTGCTATGATGCACTCTAAATCCTGACTGAAAATCCTCAAATAAACTGTTCTTATGGAGAAAGTCACACAGCTGATTAGCTACAGCTTTCTCAAGTATCTTAGAGAGAAAGGGAAGGTTTGATATCGGTCTGTAATTGGCTAAAACCTCTGGGTCTAGAGAGGGCTTTTTAAGAAGAGGTTTAATTACAGCTACCTTAAAGGACTGTGGTACATATCCTGATAATAAAGACAAATTAATCATATCCAATAAAGAAGGGCTAACTAGAGGTAAAACATCCTTGATCAGCCTGGTTAGGATGGGGTCTAAGAGACAGGTTGACGGCTTAGATGAAGAAATTATTGGTATTGGTTATTATTGTTATTTGATGAAGGTCGATGGGAGAATAACAGTCTAAATATATATCAGGTTTTACAGCTGTTTCCAAACTCGCTGTATCAGAATGCAGATCAGTGCCTGTTGAGAGCAAGAGGTGATGGATTTTGTCTCTAATAGTTATAATTTTATCATTAAAGAAGCTCATGAAGTCCTAAAGGAATAGATGGCTCAGTAGAGCTGTGGCTCTCTGTTAGCCTGGAACATGCTACTTGCATAATGTTAGTGTAGAGAGTTGTTGTCGTAATCAGATCACTATTATTCGTGTGTGGGGATCTGATCTTATGTCTCCATCTGGACAACATGCAGCTGGGACCACCTGCTGGTGCTGACCTGGACTCTATTAAAGGGACAATGACTGTTGCTGCCTCAGCTGAGGGGTTGTTGATCAATATTAGTGGCTCAGCAATTATGTCTATAACAGCAGAAATGACCAATTCTCTAAAGATATTTCATATTCTGATGATGTCATCAAAACATCTTCACATGTACCTCCAGAGCCTGCCATGCAGTGTTTAAGTGTTTCACTGCACAACATTCATTATTTTTTTTAAAGTCTGAGGAACCTTGTTCGTCAGCATTCCTCCTCATTTGGTGTTTTGATGGCGGTGGAGAGCACTAGCACGTCACTCATAAATCTCCCATAGGCAGGACTGTGATTATTACTGAGGACACTGAGGTGATGTTCTCTGGAGTTTTGGTATGATTAAGGCTCAAGTATACAGTTATATTTGGGTATGTATGATATTACATAAGCAGTTCCACATGTTCACATTAAAAGATTAGAACATTAAAAGATACATATAAATTTGAAGTGTTTATACTCTTCACAGTTACGTAACAGTTATGTAAAATGTAAAATTTTCCGTGTTTTTAATGAAATAATATAATGTTGACTTGAATTTTGACTAACAACTACATTACTTTGAAAATCACGGAGACACATCTGGCAACTGCTCTGATTTGCAGTTCCATACAATTAGCAGCATGAATTGTAGAATGAGCTGTCTGACCTCCATTTCTAGATTTGTGTTTAGCCAATCCAAGTGAGCAGACAGGCAGGAAAATGTATTGTTCCTAATAATTTAGTGAAACAGTGGTGAGTATTGTCTCCTGGGAGCCTAAGGGAGTCTCAGGTCACATGTAGCACGGCACATGTAGAAAGGCGCCTAGCATCTGCCAGGGCTAGACACTGACACTCCGTTAGGATCACTAACAGAGCATCAGCTAACTAATAGGAGCACAGCTGAGCTGCTTTCACATGGGAACCGTCAGCCCTTGACCTTTATCATCTGTTGGCCAGTTCTAGGTTTCAGCTATCTTGTTTCAATGATAAGATCCACTACTGAGAACACACTAGGACCACATTGATGCTCACAAAGTAAGAGGGTTTATCACATGAATTCATTACCACTGCAAACTGAGGAATAAAAGGAGGAAACATATGATGGCTGACTGAAAATTACCATGAAAAATTTGTCGATAAATTATTAATGCTAAATATTAAAACTATTTCATATTACTTATTTGCCATGTGAGCTGAACTTTTGTCACATCCTTTTATAAATTACATACACAAAAATGGTTAGCACTTTATGAAAAGATACAAGGAATATGTACAGTATGTATCAGTTTAAGAATGAAGAAATCGAAGTCAAACATTTTCATTACATGCAAGCTCTGCTCTCAATTTAATGTTCAGTGTCTTTATACTCGATACTCAGGGAGCAAATCATTGAGTATCCGTGACCTTGTGCTCAGCAGCTGTATGCTTCTTCAGTGTCGATAAGCAAAGTCCCAGTTGTTAGCACTGAGTCCACTTATTCATGTTAGGGACAGCCATATAATACTGAGGCTGCTGACCCCATGACTGCATGATGTCTGCCCACTGCCACTGTGATGTGCTTTAGTTACAAACCTCTTTGTGTGTGTGTGTGTGTGTGTGTGTGTGTGTGCATGCGTGCATGTGTATAACAGGGACTTTGATGACTCTGATGATCAATGGATCAATCACTTATTACAGTACTGATTAGGAATTTTCTACCTATTTACCTACTGTATATAAATACCTATTTCATATGATTTAGGCTTTAGTCTTCAAGAGAAATTTTGTTTGAAAATGGAAAATTAAAATTTTAAAATAAAAATATACTGTCTGGAAGTAACCCAGGAGCTGACCTAGTCTGTCCCATGTGTCAAGGCTTAAAGTGCTGACCACAGTGACTCCTGTTCAATCATAATAATACTACCACAAAATGACACATAATTTTCATTTTTATGGGCCTGTGCACGTGTGAGTACAGAAGTTCAAATCAGAGAGTGGTTGTGGTGCATTACTGGCTCCTGTGGGCTAAGGAGTGTCCAACTTTTCCAGCGCAGGAGTTACCTAACCTCTGGCTTCAAATTATCTCGTCTCGTCTCGTCTTCTTCCGCTTATCCGCTTAGGCCGCGGTTCTAATGTAGCTTGTCTGGGGAAGCCCTTCAAATTATCTCTCGCATCCGTAGGAGCAGCTTCCCCAGACTTCCCTCTCCCGCCACTGTCCGGCTCTTCCAGGAACCCAAGGCGTTCCCAGGCCAGCCGAGAGACATAGTCTCTCCAGCGCGTCCTGGGTCTTCCCCGGGGCCGCCTCCCGGAGGGACGTGCCCGGAACACCTCACCAGGGAGACGTCCAAGAGGCATCCTCACTAGATGCCCAAGCCACCTCAACTGGTTCCTCTCGATGCGGAGGAGCAGCGACTCTACTCTGAGCTCCTGCTGATGGCGAGCTTCTCACCCTATCTCTAAGGAGAGCCCAGCCACCCTGCGAAGGAAGCTCATTTCGGCCGCTTGTATTCGCGATCTCATTCTTTCGGTCACTACCCAAAGCTCATGACCATAGGTGAGGGTAGGAACGTAGACCAACCGGTAAATCGAGAGCTTCGCCTTTCGGCTCAGCTCCTTCATCACCACGACGGACCGGTGCAGAGTCCGAATTACTGCAGAAGCTGCACCAATCCGCCGGTCAATCTCCCGCTCCATCCTTCCCTCACTCGTGAACAAGACCCCGAGATACTTGAACTCCTCCACTTGAGGCAGGATCTCATCCCCGACCCGGAGGCTGCAAATTCAATTATTATTATTATTATTATATTAAGGCCTAAAGTTGTGTGGCTGCTTTGATTGACAGGTGGGTGCTGTTACAGATGGCTTGTTTGAGCACCCATGAGTCATTCACCCAACTTTAGGTCAGCCAATGATCCACATCTTTTTTCATTTTTAGATTAGCCAGGAGGCAGAAGAGGCAGGACAGCCGACATGGCAGTGGCCAGCACTGTGTATTTTGAGCTTCAGGTGGAAATCAGGGTGGAAATCTTTTTACTTTTGCAATCACATGGTAAATAACTACAGCATATGGTAGATTTTTTTTAACTATAATGTTACTCCAGGACCTTTGGAGTCTTGAATGTAAGGTTCAGTATTGCAGGATCCTGTGACACAAACTGGCCAGAAAAGCAGACATGTGCACAGATAGACCCCAGGGGGTGCTCAAACACCTGCAATGACATTTTTACTACGTTTGCGTGGCAACCTCCATGGCAACATCCATGGCTGGGAAATTAAGCCATAGCTAATTTCCCTGTTCATGACAACAGTACTGAGGGTATGTTTTTTTGTTTGTTTGTTTTTTTTAATCTAACTTTAATTATATTAAGGCTTAACATTATGCAAAATTAACAACATGGCCACTTTGATTGGTAGATGCTGTTACAGATGGCTTATTAGAACACCTAGGCGTCATTCAGCCCACTTTAGGTCGGCTGATGATCCACGTCTTCGCTGATATTTAGATTAGCCGGGAAGTGGAAGAAGCAATATAGCCAACATGACATAGTCCAGAAACACATATTTTCAGTTTAGGAAACCTATGGACGACATCGCTCATGCTCTCTCCATTCTTTATACGGTCAATGCATTTGTCCCATTGAATACATATTCATATAAAACGTGTTTTAATGCCTCATAACAGCATTTGAGTTTTAATTCTGCAAGACTGCAGGAGTCCCCTGCCCTCCTACTTCTTGCTAGTCTGACATTTTCACGAGGCATTGAGGAAGATGCTCCTGTGAAGAAGAAAAACAATCCTGCTCCCTTGTCTCTCCGTGAAAGAGAGGCTGTAGTGTGTGTGTGTGTGTGTGTGTGTGTGTGTGTGTGTGTGTGCGCGCACTGTCTGTAGTATTTGACTGCGTGTGCTTAAATCCTTATGCATGGTTTACTCTGCATATGTTTGAGGAGGGTGTTTGTGCTTGTGTATGAGAGATATAAGGAGAAGGTGAGAATATTAAAAAATATTTAAACATGCACAATGTGGCATTGTTTTCTATGTTGTCGTGTGTTCTTGTGATAAATGTAGAAATAATGAATGATAAAATTTATCATTTCTGTGTGAATTAATTATTAAGTCTGTTCAGCTCAGTTTGTCTCGTGAAGTGAGTGTGGAGGAAAAGGTGTCGCTTGCCAACCAGGCTGTTCTCTCATCATGAATTTTATACTACACAGTTTTTATTATCCCACTTAGTTATTCTTCATTTTTTTATTCATAGGTTTTCCTCAAGTACTTGACTGGTCACCTGATGAGGATTTCTCCTCTTGTTATTTTATAATCTTAGAAGACTCTGTTGTCCTACCCATTGTATTCCTTTTTTTAACAGCTGTATCGTAGCAGCAATGAGAGTTATCTATCCCTGGCATCAGTGTTGTGACAATCATTCTCTTTACTTTAGTTTTTGCTTTAGTTATTAACAATCTGTGGTTTTAGAGGCAGAACACTTCTGCGGTTTCTCTCTTTCTCTTATTTTTTCTTCTACATATCCCATACTTATAATATTGCAGTGATATCATGAATTTATTTTGCCTGTGCTAGTATAGACAGTCCTGCAATATTTCTTGAAGATTGCTCTTTTTATTTTTCATTTGCACTTCCTTTATCTTTTTTTTTTTTCTTTTTTTTTGTTTCTTTACACTACCTCAGAACTCAGTGTGTATTCAGAGACCACTGATCTCCAAAACACTGAGATCTTTTGGATATGATTAGTCCTCAACCACTCACACATTCAGACACAGGTTTACAGTTTACTCTCTCATTGGCTTATCTATCCCAGTTTGGTTTGTCTTATTTTTTCAAAAGCTTGGTCTCACCAGTACTGAGCAGTTTTTAGCAGAGGTCTTTCCTATACAGACTGAAGCAAAACTGCTTTGATTGATTTGATGAAGATGACGGACAAAGATCTCCTCTCCTCCAGGACTGAGCCAATTTTGTCGTGTTTTTTTCGTTTCCCATTACATAAAATGATCATTATTCTTTATAAAGGGAAAGGCTGTAAAATGATGAACACATGTCATAAACATCCCAAAATCTTAAACTTTGCTTTTTCATAATGTGATACATTCAGTCCAACAAAGTTTCAAAAACAAGTGTTCAAAAAAATAAATCTAAGGTTTGTTTTTGGTCCATCATTGATCTTGAAGGATTCTGATACTGATCGGTGTCTTAATTTTTTTAACTGGAAACTTGATATATTTGAAGAAGCTGTGCTTCTCTTGCTTTATTCCTTTGCTTACTGCAACAACTTGTACAACACATTACTAGAGCGCCCCCTGTCGGATTCCGGATTCTCAATGCAATAACACAACACAACATTTCCCCTTTTCTTGAAGTAATTACTTCTGTAAACCGGTAAAATAAAGCATTCTATGTGAAATAACATCCTGTATAGTACCAAGTGTTGGATTACTGAGTATCACAAAGAAACGACATGAATCAGCAAAAATGAATAGCTCCAGTATTCATGTTGCATCAAGTAGTCATAGTCAGTAATCATTTTCTTGAACTCACTCCTCAGAACAGTATGAAATGATTCAATTTAACCGTACATACCGTAACAGTAAACCTTTAGTTTACTAAGGACAACATTCTCAGTCCATAGCTCTCTCTTTCTTTTCTCTTTACCTTACAAACCTGTCATCCACTGTGTTGGTCTTCTGGCTCTCTGGCTCTGTCTTAGACCTGGTTCAGGTGAATTCTGGGGCATATTCTCAGGCACCGTGAGCTCATCAAACACTGTCTCATTGTCCTTACTGGTGCAGGCTAAAGCCTCCTTTGGAAATTGTGACGGTGACGGCACTAAGCCAGATCAGAGGAGACGCTCTCTCTTTGGCATGCAAGGCCGCCTAGCACGACATTAGGAGGGCTGTCAGGTATGTGAAGACCAGAAAGGCAGTAGGACTAGATAGTGTCCTGTGGGGGTGGTTGGGGGGTGGTTGGGGGGTCCCAGAAGTGCCACCAAAGAACATGACTTCTGTCTTTTTCTCATTAAAATTCAGAAAATTTAAAGCCATCCAAGCTTTAAGATCATGTAAGCACATTAGCAGCAGTTTAACAGAGTATGAATCTGACTTTTTGAGAGGGACAAAAAGAGATCTGGCTGTCATCCACATAGCAGTGAAACGAAATGCCATGTTTCCTGAGAATGGAACCAAGTGGGAGTAGGTAGAGACAAAATAAAAGAGGGCCAAGCACAGAGCCCTGTGGGACCCCACATGAGAGAGGATCAGTGGACGACACAGAATCATCAAGGCTTACACAGAAAGCCACTGTTCCAGACGAGCAATCAGTATTTCATGGTCGACTGTATCAAATGCTGCAGTCAAATCTAAAAGTACCAGGACAACACAGTGACCATAGTCAGTAGCTAAAAAGATATCATTAAAAACTCTTAAAAGCGCTGATTCTGCTGATGCTGTGCAATGTTTTAAAACCGGATTGGAAAATCTCAAGAATTTTTTTGTTCATTTAAAAAGTCCATAAGCTGGGAATAAACAATCTTCTCTAAGATTTCAGAGAAGAAAGGCAATTTAGAGATAGGCCTGAAATTTGCCAAAACAGTAGGATCCAGCCCAGGTTTTTTTTTAACAGAGGCTGCATAACTGCATGTTTAAAATTTACAGGGACCACTCCAGAGAACAGACTGCTATTAATAACTGTGAGACAAGATAGTCCAATGGTGGGAAAAACCTCCTTAAAAAGTCGGGGTGGGACAGCATCATCCGGAGAACATGAGGGCTTCAAATGACCTACAATCTCCTGTACAATGGGCACGGTCACAGGGTCAAATGTATCCAACACAGCGGAGCAGGGGACAAACACTGAAGGATCAGAAACGGGAGGTGAAATAAGAGAGGGAAGTTTAGAGAGGGAAGGGGGGGGATAGATAGTGAGAGGGAGAGAGACTTCACAAATCAAAATATTTTACTCTGTTGAGGAATCAGCAGTACATATGAGGGGACTTTGAGATGTCACAGAGGAGCTGAACACATGAAGAATGTATAAGATGAAGCAAGAGGAGGCAATGCTTGAAGCTGCAGAAATGTGGGGGTTGTATACAGTATGCAGGGTAATTGTGAGGAGGTCTTGGCTTCCCTTCCACCAATACAGATTTATATTTAGACCAAGGCTTCGAACATTTACTGTCCACATAGTTTTGCCACTGATCTTTTATTTTGTCAAGGATTCTGCAAACCATTAACAGGAGAAATATTTCTCCTCAAACAAAACTGCTGGCGCATAGCCATATAGCCATATATAACAACATGCAGTTTTGTTTGAGGATATACAGTGGTGTTCAAAATTATTAGAACACCTGGCAGATCTGAAAATATTGGAGGAGGGGACCTCTAAGGTGGGCATTTGTGGAGGTGCCAAGGCCCCTGCTGAGGTGGGGTAGGTGGAGCTGATGCACTGAAGCTGGAGCTGGTGGGGGTGTCGTGGGGGATGGTTACAAGGCTCTCCCTTTATCTTTCAAAGCGACAGTAAAACTTGTTCAGGTCGTTGGCCAGGCACCAGCCATTGATGTTGTGGGTGGCTTGTAGTTGGTGATCTGCCTGAGCCCTTTCCAGACAGATGCAGAGTCATTAGCTGAGAAATGGTGTTGGAGTTTCTCAGAGTACAGTTATTTAGCCTCTTTCATCGCCTTGCTAAACTTGTACTTTGCATTTTTAAATCTTATCCCCACTCCTGAAAGCCTCTTCCTTGGCCAACCTTAGCTGTCTGAGTTTATCTGTGAACCAGTGTTTGTCGTTGTTGTAACTCACCCTGGTGCATGATGGTACACAGCAGTCTTCACAGAAGCTGATGTATGACGTCACAGCCTCTGTCATCCATCCGCTCCACAAACAGTATCTGGTCAGCAAGCATGCACTGTGTGTCTTACACGTTGGCATGCAGCGGAATGTAAACACCGACCAGAATGAAGCAAACTCACGCCATGAATAAAAAGGTTTAGGAGTGCCAAGGTGCAGAGTGTACAAATGAAACTGTCCACGTCTTTAAGGGACCAAGACTGTTGAGTGCAGACATGAAGTTATTGTAATTACCAACCAGATGCACTATTGAAGCATTGGGAGCAGGGCAAGGATAGGAGGTGTTGTGGACTGACCCTGTGTAACCTAAGGATAGAAAATTCCATAACAGGAAGCAATTAAAGAAGTAAGTTCCTCTGGCTTCACCTTTTTGATATTATGGTATGATATGACACGTTGAACTTTTGATTTCATGATGGGAAAAGACACAAAAACTTCTGTGAAGCATTTATGTGGGCTCTGATCTGAGGTGCTGTTAATTGTTGATTTCAGAGGCAGGTAACTCTAATGAAGTTATCTTCTGTAGCCAGGGCTGGGCTGGGTAATCAGGAGAATCGGAAGAAGAGAATTTCCGGTGGGCCGCTACACTTTCACTTCACTTTTGGGTTGGTCGAGGAAAACAGTATTGACATTTGTCACGTTAGTCTGTCTTCTCAGAGTACACATGTTCGCGAACTGCCGATCATCCGATCAGTGGACCTGCTCTATCTCCTGGGTCACCGCTGTACCAACCCTACCTCTGTACAACTGTTGGTCATAACACATTAAGAAGGCATGAAATTCCACAATCTTGTGCTCTGCCCCTGTTTGGTGCTTTTTGTTTTCAGCTCCTCGGCGACTTGTCACAATTCAAATATAATTTAGAAAAATCACTTAAATAGTACATTTAAAAAGGACTACATGAGCAGTCTGTGGTAAAAGTGACACAGGTCCAGACCTCTGGGACCCCAATAGCTGCTGTGGCAGTGGGCGGTACAAATGGGAAAAAGAGCTAACAATAACATTAGTCATGTAATTTCCTGTAATTTGTTTGCTGACATCTCTAAACTGTTAAAGCTGATTAAGCCTTGCTAACACGGTGGGCACTTGGTAACATAGTCAGCTGTCCGGTTCTGAAGTTAAGTCTGCTTTTATTGTTTGGTCTTCAGTGGCAAAACAAACACAATGCAGATCTGGGATACTTTCCTGGACACACTCAGTAGAGATTCACTATCCTGGACATGGTACTGACTAGCAACAAACAACAAAAATATATGTATATACTGTATATTTTTGGATTTGTTGTTTGTTTTTCAATCACTGGTTGTCAAGCTGTGGTGCGTTGCCTCCCTCTAGTGCTACATGGAGGATTTTCTTTTTTAAACATTATTAAATACTAAACTCCCTAATGAAAATATACTGAGATCGCTGGAATTTCTAAGTTTTAATCTAAGTTTTCCATTTCATGTAATCCTTTGTTTCAATATCAACCCCCTTTGTAGCGATCGTCACTCCAAATGGGATCTATTAGGAAGAGAAGTGCGGATCAGGAGTACCCCTAAGCCCTTGTTCTTGAACCAGATCTGGTAAGGGTATGAAAAAAGTCCAAAACTGAGTAGGCCTAACACTGTTGTATTTCAATACTTGTCATAATAGTGGTGTATGGAGAACCTAATGCATTCTGCGAAGTACAAGTTGTAAATTGTATGATGTTTTTTTTTGTTTTTACATTTTTTATCTACAATTATTAATTTAAAATAAGCAGAGTATAAACTCAAATAGATAGATAGATAGATAGATAGATAGATAGATAGATAGATAGATAGATAGATAGATAGATAGATAGATAGATAGATAGATAGATAGATAGATAGATAGATAGATAGATAGATAGATAGAAAAAAAATAATATATAAAAAATATACATAAGAAAAATATACATAACTAACTTGTGCAAATGTGCATCCCTTATTATGTCCATCAGCTCAACTGCTCAACTCTTTCATTGTACAAAGATATAACAGTTGGTAGGAATGACCTCCTGTAGTGGTCCTTTTTACAGTTTTTACAGCTGCAGGAGTCTCCGACTGAAACTGCTCTGTTGTTTGAGCAGGAGGTCATGTAGTCGATAGTTAGGATAGGAGTTGTTGTCCATAATACTTAATACATAAAACAGTTTGTGGAGCATCCTTTTTTCCAGAGCAGTCCCCAGCACAGAGCCAGCCTTCTTGATCAGATTGTTCCGTTTTTTTGTGTTGCTGGCTCTGATGCTGCTGCCCCAACAAATGGCTGCAAAGAAGATTGCACTCACAACAACAGACTGGTGGAACATCTGAAACATCTTACTGCACACATTAAAAGACCTGAGCTTCCTCAGGAAGTAGACAGCCTCAGTGTTGCATCTCCAGTCCAGTCTATTATCCAGGTGCACGCCCAAGTACTTGTAGTCCTGCACCACCTCTACCTCCTCACCCAGGATGGAAACTGTGCTCAGGTCAGGCCTAGTCATCCTGTCCACAATCATCTCCCTCGTTTTGGCCACATTCAAGACGATGTAGTTGCTCCTACTCCACACCACAAAGCGATCAACCAGATCCCTGTACTTAGTCCCATCACTGATACACCCCACAGCTGCACTAGTCATCTGAAAATTTATGCCGATGACAGGACTCAGAAGGGTGCTGAAAGTCTGAGGTGTACAGTGTGAAGAGGAAAGGTGAGAGTACAGTCCCCTGCTCCCGTGTTGCTAACCACCCGATCAGACACACAACCCTTCAGTCTCACAAACTGTGGTCTGTCCATCTGGTAGTCAGTTACCCAGGAGATTGTGGAGGTATCCACCTGCATCACCTGGAGCTTCACTTTCAGAAGTGTAGGCTGGATCGTATTAGGCACTGGAGAAATCAAAGAACATGATCCTCACAGTGTTGCCAGCTCTATCCAGGTGAGAGAGTGCCCGTTGAAGCAGGTAGATGATTGCGTCCTCAACACCAACCGAGGGGCGGTAGGCAAACTGCAGTGGGTCTAGGGAGGTCCGTGCAGGCCTTCAGTACTCTGGGGCTGATACCATCTGGGCCTGCAGCTTTGTTCTGGCGTAGTTTCTCCAGCTGTCTTTTCACCTGGCTGGCGGAAACAGTCAGGCGGGTGCGGGAGGTGACGAGGGGTTCAAAGATCATGGATGTATGGGAGGATGTTTAGAAATGTTGAGGTCTATTGTGGGGGTCGGGAGATATGCAGGGTCATCAGTCTGGGTCACAGAGGTGTGTGGGAGAGAAGAGGGTGTGGGGTCTGTGTGGCTAAGGGAGGGGTGAACTGGGGCTCCTGTAGGTCCACTGAATCTGTTAAAAAACACATTCAGTTCATTGGCTCTGTCCAGGCTTCCCTCAGGCTGACTCCCCCTCACCTTGAATCCAGTGATGGTCCTCATTCCTGACCACACATCCCTCACGTTGATTTCCTGGAGCGTTTGCTCCAGCTTCTCCCGATATGCCTCCTTGCCTTCCCTCAGCTTGCGTTTCAGCTCCCTCTGCACGCTCCTCAGGAGCTCCCGGTCCCCTTCCTGAAGGCTCTCTTCTTCTGGTTCAGCAGCTCCTTTAGGTCGCTGGTGATCCAGGGCTTGTTGTTCAGAAAGCATCGCACCCTCCTGGTGGGTACGATTCTGTCAACACAGAAGTTGATGTACTCTGTGCAGTCTGTAATGGCGTTGTCCTCACCATGGGACTCACACAGTACATCCCAGTCTGTGGCCTAAAACAACCTTGCAGGGACTCATCAGCTTCCTACCACAGATTTCCATTCCGTTCAATCAGCAGTCTAAAACCCCAAAATATTTAATTTAATTTAATCATTTCAGACAAAAAAGCATGCACTT